>PVKS010010635.1:0-59447 GCA_004027875.1 Aplodontia rufa | reverse complement strand
CTGAAATCTCTGAATCTTGCTTGGGGACATCAGATGAACTATTTGAAAACAATCAACTAAGAAAGAAAATTTAAAAATCATGAACCAAATATTTACTTTCCACTACATAAAACGTTCTGTGGGTATTTTTAAAAATCAAATTAGTTGAATAATAATTGTTTTATATATATATATATATGTATATATTTAAGTAAATCAGTTAAACTAAGAAGTTTGTAAAAAAGTAAAAAATAATCAGACAATCGTAATTTTTATTTCCTTGAATTTTCTTTTTAAAATTTTACCAATTTCAACTACATTTTGAACATTTTTACATTTCAAACTACATTTCAAACTACATTTGAACATTTTTACAAAGCCCAAGAGCACTTGTCAAAAACTGAGCCCATAAAATCATAAACTGAATTTCTTTCCCAGAAAAAAGTAGCTTTACATGAAGCATTGCAAACAGATGCTGATTGATTTAGGAATTAGACAGATTTTAAAATCTTTACCTTTCTTTTTTGTTTCAGAAGTAACTTTCTTCTCAGCTTTCTTCTCTTCTTCTTTTTCTAGAGAAGAAATTTAAAATATTTCATTTAGGGAAATTTAGTACAAAAAGAAAGCAAGTGTTGGAAAGAGGGATTAGTGTTAAGTCAGTTCTGCCTCCAGATAGCTTTATGATTTTATACGAGTGATTGAACCTCACTAAACCATATTTTCCTCATTTGTAAAGTAACAGTACCTTCTTTAAAGCTACGTAATGTTTAACAAGTTCTCTGTGTGGTGCTTGGCTCACAGTAAGTACAGAACATTTTAGGCTGCTAATGTTTAAAATCATGAACAAGATGAACAAGAAAGTGAGCTTTCTGAGTCAAACAGTTCTTGGTTTAGTGCCTTAAGTAAGGTATTGACATAGAAATTTGAAATATAATTTCTTAAGAAAGACACTACAGATAAGCTGCAAGAATTAATTTTCTTTTTCTTGTAAATTTAATTTTGTTAGAAATGACATATTAGGCCATTAACAATATCTATTTTGATTTAGTTGTTTGTGAGATCTGGCTCTTGTCAACAGGCATTTACAGCTGGGTGACATTTGTCTGGCAGTGTGTTGGGGACATAACTTCCACTGCCCTTTCTGAGTGGTTGTATTAGCAAGAGTTCTCAGACAATCTTTGCACTCAGAGCTGGAAGTAGGTCTGGGTGCCATGTAAAACCGTGTGGTACCCCTAAACTCCATGGAACATCCCTCTTTCAGAAATCTGAGAAAACCTCTGTCTGAGAGGCAAAGAGGGAACCTCAAGTGCTACACAGCTATGACCGTGTGACCACTGGGCTTCCCTGGACACTTTTCTGGTAAGCAGAGTCATATGCTATACATAGTTAACGGAATGGAATGTTCCATGAGTTTTAGATTTAATAGTAGTAAGTATGGCTAATGTTGACATTTGATTGATTTTTATCTTAAATTAGTAGCGTTATTTCCCCTATAAATATCTGTATCTTTACCATATGTCATTTGTCTGTCATTACAGGTATAGGTGTAATCAAAAATTTCCATTACCTGGAACTATTAGAAGTGTTACTATGCTGAGGAAATTCAATGTGTAGTTCTAAATGAATACTTAAGTTGGCTACTAATGACTGCATCTTATTAAAAACAGGAATTAGTTCATTCCCTTAGGTTTAGAGCTTTTTACCTACAAGTTCAAAGACAACACTTTCTTTTAGTGTTGAAAGTATAATTTATAAAGAGTGCCTTTTCAAAATTCCTAGAGATGATCTAGTGTTGTAGGGAGAAATATATTCACACTTTTTCTAATCATGTCTACACTGTATTATCACCGATCAAGTAATAAGAAGTGAAAAGCCAAGAAGTCAAAGTTTGATAATTTCAGAGTTAGAAGTAAAACCAATTGAAGTCCACTTTTCCTTTTCTTAAATGTTTAGCTATATTAAATATACAAATCATGCTAAAATTTGGAATAAAAAATTTAAATTTAAGCATTGTACATTCAGCTTCTGTGGAAGAAATTTTATATATAAGGACAGTATCTATCTCCTCCAAATAAGTGCATATGCCAGGCAATTGAACAGGCATTTGCTAAACCTCATCATCTGATGTCAAACATCAGGAAAGGGGCTTTTTATTTTTTTTATTTTTATATTTTATATAAAGAGAGAGGGACAGTGAGAGAGACAGAGAAAGAGAGAAACAACTTTATTTAGTTTTTCACATGGCCTTAGTTGCTCCAACACTCAGTTGTGTACGTGGTGCTGGGGTTTGAACCTGGGTCCTTGTGCTTGCCAGGCAAGCGCTGAAACCGCTGAGCCACCACCGCTCCAGCCCAAAAGTGTCTTTTTAAATTATGGATTACATGTAAATATTGTTAAGCTCATACTATCGATGCCATAGTCACCATAAGATCACAATACAGGATCTAATCTCTAAGTTTCATAATATAGATGAGTAAGTATTTCTTTAAAAGGTCTTTGCCAATTAGTTAATGTTACACTGAACTTCAGAATGAACATAACTATTTCATGCCATAAGGAGGAAGCATTCTTTTCATTTGTTGAAAGAGAATGCTCTCAAGCAATAAATTCTCCCCTTTATATTAATATAGCTGGGATTTTATTGTGGCAATACAGTATTCTTGCCTTAGTTCAGATTGAATTAATGCTTCCATTACCCATTCTGCCTGTGATTACAGCCGTATACTTGTGAGAGTCATGAATAAGAGCAGAAGCCCACAAAAAGCAGGTATAAATAATGTACTTTAATAACATTTTTATGAATTGGACCTTTAAGCTGTCATTATGGGACTTATTTTATTCACAGTGAATTTCATTTAAAACATCAGCTTCTGAAGAATCTGCATTTCTTCAAGACAATAGTCTGTGTTCCATAGGTGATTTGGCAGCAGTAGAATTAAATTTTTCATTTATAAAAGACCTAACAATTTAATTATATCCTACTTGGATATAAAAGTGGTTCATGTTTCCTTTATGAAAACTCTGCTTCCCTGACTTCTTTTTCCTTTCGAAATCAACAATACCCTTCCCTTCCCATGTGGCACTGCACTTACATAGCCTACTTCCTCTTGACTCTCTCTTCCAATTTGTTGGCTGTTTTGTTTGCAGAAGAGGAAGACTGCAGCATGCAACACCACTGTTTCCAGAGGGTTAGCAATTAAATGTGTCTTTAGGATGAGAACTTATCAGCATACTGCCTTTCTCTGGCAAAAATGTCATAAGCCTTGAAATGGATTTATCTGGCAGAGATCACAGGAAAGTCTGGTTGGGAAAGAAATCCTCTCTACAGCATGAAGCTCTGAGCCAACAAATATGTTATTAGCTTCTGCATAAATTAACATCGGATGAAAGAAAAATTAAACGACTTGCTTTTTACTTTCTAAACCCTTACCATGGGCTTTTCTCTTTCTTTTAAATGTTTTTATGCTGTTTCAAAGCCAGAAAACACACAATAGTTAATTACAGTTGTAAAGTTTTCTAAGATGCTAGTTCCTAGCAAAATGAAGAAACAAATGCAAATTGTTTCATTTTTTGTCTCATGTTTTGCTCATCCCCTCTCTTTCTTTCTAGTGTGATTATCCAGATTCTGAATGTGAGATGAGTGTCTTTCTTCTAATGCTGTATGCTCGATTCAAGTAAATAAGGAGTAGTTTCTTTTATAACAATGCATTCCAACATTCCTTGTCACCATCACCTTGTTTCTCTAGAGTGACAGAGATTGGTCTGGAACCCAGATCATGATGTCACCATGGAAAATTTCATAAAAACAGATAAGTTCAATTACAGGAGTGATTATTAGAGTTTTACTAGGGTTATCAACAGCAATGTGGGCCAAGAGAGAAAACATGGCGACCTTGGTCTGGATTCTGTCCCTGACTCTTCCTGGCTGAGATGTTGGGCAATGTGCTGTCACATGCCACATTTCATTTCCTTGTTTGAAACGTAGAGATAATAAAATCTGCTCCACTGTCTTGTTGTGAGGAATGGAGTTCCCTGAGCTAAAGTACCTGGAATAGGGTGGATGCTCAAAATATAATAAGAGTAAGAACTAGCTTCTACTAAATTGTGTAAATAATAAAAATCTGCCACGTGCAATTTATAATTTTTCTAAGTACATTTATTGATCTCGTTGACTAAATGCAAATTAATGCTATTTTTCTATACCCAAATATTCTGTCTAATTTTTAAATTGAAAACTTAAGGAAAATGTAAATGTTGAGAAATAAGCATATTATGAAGAAGCATTTGCTGCAATGAAGTAGATTCATCTTAATTTTGCTATTACCGGTAGTAATTGCCTTATGCACCTGTAGGTAAATCACAGATCTTCTGTTTTTAACCATAAAAAATAGGAAAATGAATACAATATATTTAAGACCTCCTTCACTTCTTCATTCCTTATGCACAAATGAAATAAATATCATCTTACATTTATAACTTGATTTTGCTGGGAATAAATAACAAACTTCAGAGTTGTAAATAGCTATTTCATGTTGTGAAGATTCTATATGGCTTAAATTTTTTATTTTTTTAAGAAAGAGGGACAGTGAGAGAGAGAGAGAGAGGGAGAGAGAGAAACAACTTTATTTAGTTTTTCATGTGGCCCTCGTTGCTACAACACTCAGTTGTGTACGTGGTGCTGGGGTTCGAACTCAGGTCCTCACGCATGCTAGGCAAGTGCATGGGAATAAGTATGATGGAAGTAGAACTCAGGAGGCGAGAGCTCAGAGGTGCTACAGAGCTATATTAAGGCCAGGCGTGTAGAATGTTCTTATTAACAGTAGTAATATATAATACCACTGGGAGGTTTTAAGCACAGAAACTATATGATTCTGAGTAATAGTTTAAGAGGAACTTCACTGTTACTGGGTAGCATGAAGTGTCCCATTGGATTTTGTAATCATATTGCAAAAAGACAGAATTTTTTTAAAAATTAGAAAAATTATCCTTTTTCACTTCCCCCCCAAAAAAATTCCTTCTGAATTTTATTTGGGACTCTTGAAGCAATGAAATGTAGAAATATAGTGAGGGTAGTTCACTTTACAATGTAATTAGGTTGCTATGACAGCAGAGCCCTCTAAATTGAGACTTCACTGGAGTTATCTGGCCTTTCAGAGACTGAATCCATTTTCTTTGCCTTGAGTTTTCTTTAGTAGTAGCTGAATTATTTTTAGGAACCAGATCTTCTCATTATTATTATTGTTCTATTAACACCAAATAAGTAACAATCAGCAATTCTATAGCACTTTTCAGTGACTAACCAGAGACTTTAGATAAAAAATTTAATCACTTAAATCAACAAATGTTCATTTAACCTTATGCCAAACCACTTGAAGGGTCTAGAGTTTTGTTTTGCTTTGTTTCTGAGAGCGGGACAGTGAGAGAGAGAAAGAGAGAATCAACCTATTTTTAATTTTTCACGTGGCCTTCACTGCTCCAACACTCCGCAGTGTATGTGGTGCTGGGACTCGAACCCACCTGTTCATGCATGCCAAGCAAGCACTGTACTGCAGAGCCGTCACTCCAGCCTAGGGTCTAGAGTTTTTTAAAGGCTCCTTCCAAGAACTTCAGGTAGGAGAATAAGAAGTGAGAAAGTTCACGCTGACAGTAAAGACTTTGAGAGGTGTATGGGAGCCAGCAGAGGGCCCACACTCAGGAGGGCTGAGTGAAATGAAAAAGTTGCTCTCACAGGGAATAACCTCAACTGGAGTGTAAAATCGTTTGGGGGACGGACACTGGAGCCAGCACAGCAAGTGTTATCACCACAATGCCAGCTGCAGGCACTAAGGTGCACAGTGACAGCTCATGCTTTGCAGATACAAACTGAGAACTCCGTGATACCACATGGTTCATGAAGTAATTATCCTGATCATATCAAAATAAACCCAAACTTCTTCAAGACACTTTTCTCTTTTGATTGAAAAAAGAGATATCTCCATTAATAATTTATTTTATAGAGTCAAAGCAAGGCCAAAAACAAGCTTTAGTTTAAGTTAGAACCAAAAAATCTTCAAGATGATAAGAAATTATACAGGGCTGGAGTGATGTCTCAGTGGTAGAGCACTTGTGTGGTATACAAGGACTCAGATTCAAACTTCAGCACCACATGCACAACTAAAACCAGATGAAAAAATAAGTCAAATTGATTCTCTCTGTCCTAAAAAGAAAAGAAAGGAAATTAAATTATACCAATAGAAAAAGTATATGAGGTTACATGATTAGCATATACTTAGTCCTCAGGTGAAAGTCTATGCTCCTAATGGTGAGAAAATAGGCCCAGGAAATGAGAGTAACTTGCTAAACTTCATAAATCATGTAAATGATGGATTGAGGATTCTAATCTAAGGATGACCACAAACACTGTTCTATTCCCTGCACTATAGAAAATGAAACTTTTAGTAGATGCTCTGTTAAGAACTTCCAAACTGAGACAAGAGCAGAAAAGAAGCTCCACCTTCTAGCCCTCATTGTCAGACTTACTCTTCAGCTCCCTCATAATGAAAATTCTATGACCTAAGGATAATTTTGTTCCATTTCTGAATTTATTATGCAAAAGGGAATGCAAAGAGAAAGATTATTTACTATGCTTTAAATTGCAAAAAAGTTAATTATACAATATTTATTAATTAAACCTAATATTTAAAATGGATAAGGTAGATTTCCCTAAAACCTTTTCAAAATGCTAAAAAGTTTTTTTATGAATAAATGTATTAATCTTGGATGGGTTGTTTTCGAAAAATGAAGGCTGCTACATCTATTCTTTTCCCTTTCTATACAGATGTGAAACAGCAAGGACAATCTCCGTATGGCCCTGGAGTGTTCACTTATACTCAAGTGAGATGCTTTCAGGTCACTAGTACTTGTCCCTTTGAATAACTATAATGAATAGATGTTGCTATTTGAAGATTCAGGAAAATTTCTTCTAAAACTTTTATATCTTTATGCAGAATCATTGCTTGCTCTAGAAGCTTTACTGTGAACTTTTACAATGTATTTTTCTACAAAGATAAGGAAAACATAAAATAAGATTCTTTTCTAACAGCTTTTCATTTTCAATATCATGTTATTTATATAAGATTACTCTTATCCATATTTTATCTATATATTTTTTGTACATTTGTCTATAATTGGAAATGGATTGTGAAAGTGCTTCATTACTTTAAAATGTCAAGAATACCTAGAAACATGAGAAAATGGAGGTTTTCTTTTTCATGACTAAATTATTGGTATTCAGAGAAAATCTTGACTCAAAGTCAAAATATACATTACTTTAAAGTACCATTTCAATATTGTCATTTTTATAATAGGTTCTTGAGAAGTTTGGATCAGATTTACTTAATGTGTTAGACTCCATAGTTATTTGAATGATTTGAATTTAAAATTACCAAAAATTACTAGCATGTTTGGCATATTTATAAGTCTGATTCTTAATTGAAACCTTTCAATTTTTAACACTATGGCTAAAGGATATTAATCCTTAAAATAGAAACAAGTGCCCATTCTAAGAATTCAATTTTTTAGGTTGTTACAGTCTAAAGATTTCTCAAATCCATGTTTATTTTAACTAATGAATTACATAAACTTCATCTCTTGCGGATTACACCAAATTACTAACATATTTTTATGTCTTTATTTTTTCCTGTTACAATATCTGTTCTATAGATTAAAAATGTTTTTACACAAAATCCTCACTAATTGAAGTAATCATTCCCATTTTTTTATTGAATGAATAATTGCCAAGATTCTTTACAGCATTTGGCCAGAAGAGATATGGTCTCAAAGATGCAACTAGTTTTGTCATTGATTATAGAGAAGAAGGATAAGGTCATTTCAACAAGCTTCTATAGTTTAAAAAAAAGCATTTATATCAAGCTAATACAGAAGCAAATAGATATTTTATAAAGAAAATCTGGTACTTGTAAACAAGAGCATTGGAGGAAATCACTCCTCTCATGTTTTATGAGATAAATTTACTGGCAAAAAAAAAATCCAATCTGAATTCCATAATAAGAAAGTTATTAGGAGATCCTATTCACTTAGATACAACAAACATCTCCACTTAACTTATAGGAGAAAATGCAGAAAGAAATTTATTTCTTAATGCCAGCATAGCAGTTGAGAAAATTCCTCTTCATAAAAGAGACTGTTGAGATCACAGCCAGCATTCTGCCTACTGGAAGTAGTACCTCAATAAACACTGGAGTAGAGGTGTCCCTTCAACAAACTGATTTCATTTCTTTTGTATAAATACCCAACAATGGAATTGTTGGATCATATGGTAGATGAATTTTCAATTTTTTGAAGAATCTCTAAACTATTTTCCATGATACTTACATTAATTTATATTCCCATCAAGGGTTCCCCTTTCTCCACAGAGTCACCAGCACTTGTTGTCTTTTGTCTTTTTGATAAGAGCCATTCTTGCTGTAGTGAAGTGATATCTCATTGTGATTTTAATTATGCATTTCCCTGATGATTAGTGTTGCTGGACATTTTTTATATACCTGTTGGTCATTCAATATGCCTTATTTTGAGAAATGTCTGTGTAGGGCTTATTACTCGTTTTTAAATCAGGGTGTTTTGGTTTCTTTTCATTTTTTTTTCTTTTTCTTTCTTTGGTATTGAACTTTTGGAGTTTTCTGCGTATGTGGGTATTAACTGCTTGTCAGATGTAAAGTTTGCAGTTCTTTTTTCTTATTCAGTACTGTGTCTCTTCACTCTAATTATGCTCTGTGTTGTTCAGCAGCTTTTCATTTTGATGTAATCCCATTAGTCTATTTTTGCTTTTGTTTCCTGTCCTTGTGGAGGTTTTGTCTAAAAGAAATCTTGCCCATTGCAGATTCTATTCTTAATTGAGATTCCCAAGGTGCCCTTATTACAGCTACTGCTCCAAAACTCTTCTTTCTTGCAAAAGAACCAATGGAACTTATTTTATCCTGTTCTGTACTTTATATTCCCTTCTCTTGACCTCTTTTCACCTTTCAGATACTATGCTTTCTGGGAAATAATCACTGCTTGTGCAAATATGAATTAATTTAACTCCACCTTTTCTGCTTACCCAGCATATCCTGAGAACAAAATCACATCATTGCTGACCAGGAAAATCTAGAATATTCCTTAGATGTCAAAGTGGGGCAGACAAGCTGTGAAAACTTTGTTGGTATTTGTGACCCCATCACTCATGTAAGTAATAATTTTTCAAGAAGTATTTACAAGCCATTGGAATACTAAACTCAAATAAAGTCAGTAATTCAGTTCAGTTATTAATGTTGCACCAGAATTAATTTCTCAGTTTTGATAAATAAACCAGGGTTTTATAAGATGTTAACCTTAGAGGAATTTGATGAAGGGTATACAAGATTCTCTGTTAGCTTCATAGCTTTTCTGTAACGTAAAACCCTTGCAAAGTAAAAAAGTTAACCGGAACAACAGCAAAATATTGGAAGGATTAAGATTTATTTTCATTTGATAGTATTGATTAGTCCATAGTAACAAAAAGAAAATAAGATAAATGCATTCTGTGGAGGGAAAAGGAATGAATGAGACATCTCATCATGCTGATGAGAAAACCGTCTTTGAGAGGTTAAGGAGACTAATATGAACCTTGCATTTGGAACTTCAGTTCAAACTCCTGAATTCCCTCTCGTGTATATTTGGCAGAGAGAAAACATAGAGGCAGGAGTGCGTTATGATGACTTCCTAGAAATCTAATGGTCCTATTCAGTTTTTGCTCTGTCCTTCTCTAGAGCACTTGTCATTATTGGACCTTTTCCTTCTTCATATTCTATTACCCTTGGCCTTCCCATTATGTCTTCTGATGATGTTTGTGATGGTGAATTTTATGCATCAACTTAGGAAGATAAAGTACCAATCATTTGATCAAATATCAGTCTAGATGTTTCTATAATGGTATTTCTTTAGGTGCATGCTTAACATGTATTGTGGTAAACTTTGAGAACGGTAGATTGTTCTCAAAATGTGGAACCAGTCAATTGAAGGTCTTAACAGGGGAGCCTGAGATCACCCAAAGAAGAAGGAAATTTCCTCTGAACTCCTTCAAACTAAAGACTGAAACATCAACTCTCACCTGGGTCCCCGACCTGCACACATGTCCTCCAGATTCTGACTCACCCAGCCCCACAGTTGCATGAGCCAATTCTTTAAAATCAATCCATCTTTCTATATTGCTAGAGAAAGAAAAAACTGATACACGCACACACGCACACATACATATTTGCACGCACACGCGCACACACACACACACATAGTCAGTAGGATGGTTGGTTTTGTTTCTGTGGAGAAGCCAGACTAAATCGGTGTTTTCCCCCACATTTCTCTTTTGGGTATAGTCTTTATACTAAACAGGTTCACCTCTATTCATGGTGCTCCTACTATTCTGGTATATTTGGACAACATATTTTTGAGATCAACTGTTCCTTGAGAGAAGGACAAGTGTTATTGGGGATGGAAATATTTCTGTGGCTGAAATAACAAGTTTTTTGTGATTGTGAACAATTTCATCCCCCTGCCTCTTCAGACTAGGGTTGATAAAGGTTTTTCCTGCTTGGGTTGGCTCTGAGTGCTCCACCATAACCCTGCTCAAACCTTGACAGATATTTCATTCATTAAACTCTCTTAATCACAAATTTGAGTGTCCTAGGAACCCTGTTATACTCAGCAAGCCTCAAATTAAGCTCATTATTATCTTTCAAAACCTGTTGTTTTTCTTAATGCCATTCATTTACCCAAGTCAGATAAGAACTTTAGCAATTATGCTGAGCCCTAACACTTCATTGCCATTCTAAGATAATAGAAATAGACTAATCCTTGTTAGGAGACACCTGGCTTCCAATTCCAATTATACCATTTTTAGATCCATACTATCTTAGGCAATTTCCTTGATTTCTCTGATCTTTGTAAAATGATTACATCATATTCGCTGCTTGGAATTTTGTAGAGGGGAAAATGTGATTCTTTAGAAGAACAGTAGCATAATTCTTCCCCATGTGTAGCAGCCTTCTAAATTTGTTTTATCCTCCAAACCTTTAAGATACCCCTCACCAATTCATCTTTTATGGCTGACACGATGCTATAACATGAAAATCAGATGAAGTGCCTAAGCAGCTCACGATCTGTGAGGAAGTGTAAAAATTGTGAGGAGGGGTGTACCAAGTCTTGCAGGATATGGCTGCAATCCTGTGCTAAATATATTAGAATCTCATGTATACTGACTGATCTCATAAATGCAATTAATTTATTATCTTGTACAGACACTAATAAAAACCATAAAAATTAATGATTTATTACAATGTAAGGAGCTTTCTAATGTAAAAATGATAATAATAATCGCAATAGATGGTTGAGTGACTAACTGTTCTAGGAAGTGAGTTGTTACATGCATTATTTCATTTAGTCTCCTTAGCAACTTTCTGAGTTAAGTAGGTACTAAAAGTAGTTTAGTTTATACATTTTATAAAAATTTATAACTAAAGGTTTGTTCCTTTAAAAATCACCTAAACTTGTGAGTTTATTTTACCACCAAAGAAAAATATTTTATTGGCCTAATAAAACCTATTGTGTTGCAGAGTTAATGGAATAAGAAGTGAGGCCAAATTTCTATTTCATTATTTTATGTTTTTTGCTTTTCAAGATATATCTCTCCGAAGAGCTGAAGTGATAAAGTTCTCAGTTTAATAGAATTGTAAATAAAACATTACTAGCTCCTGTAGAACTTGCCCTCTGATGCATCCTATGGTTAAAAAAACTTATATTGAATTTTGTATGATGCTCCTTTCTCCTCTGAACCTACATAAATCCAACTAACTTATTCTTTGTGACCCAGTATAGGTCTTGTGGTTTCAATACATAGCCCCGTCTCATTCAAATCTCATCTTCCTCCTAACGTTACAGTCTTTGCGATCTGTACAACTCACTTTCATATTTTAGTACGTAATGCTTCATAGTATTATCCATTGCCCCAACAAATTCACATCTCTATCGAAGCCATCATCATTCTTCACACCTCCACAGCGGTTCATGGCAAAGCCTTGGAGGCTTCACTTTGTCATTAAGGAAGTTCATTAGCAATCCATCCACCAGCCTGGAAAAAAACCTGGGGAGAAATCTTTGGATATAAAAGCAAACAGAGACTTGAGGGATGGTTTAAGTTCAGTCTCCACAGTTCATAGAAGGTAGGGAAGTTCCAGGAAGTGCAGTTTTTTCAAGATGATATAATTGATTAGCATCAAAGGTGATATTGAGCAGTGTGCCTCATCTTCTCCAGAGTGCGAAAAATCATAACAATATTTATAATTGCAATATTAAATAAGTGCCAGATATACATCTATTTAAAAAGATGAAAAGGTGCTCGATACGTACTCATCTTGATGTATTGAATTCAGTCCCACAAACTGCATACATGGGATATGAAAAGTAATTTAAGTAAACTTAACTTCTGTCCAAATCTGTGCCAAAATACTAAAGTACTGGTATTTTTCACTAAATATCCTTGATTGCTTATGGATGGAAATTTTAAATTCCTTAGTTATCAAATAGGGGCTTTGGAAACTCCATGTTGAAAAGGAGGAAGGAAAAAAGGTTTTCAGCATTACTGTTTAAAGGTGATGGGACCATAGCTGGTAATTTTGTCTGTATGAGGACTTTATTACACAGTTTATCCTGCCTTTTTTGGTGACTAGAGAGTAGGTGACATTGCCTAAAGATGTTCTTTTTAATTACGAAGGATCTTATAAAGCAGCATGAGGTTAGTTTTTCTCTGAGATATATAGTTGTTGGAGTGAGAGGTTAGTGGAAATGCTGACTAACATTTGATGATGAGAGGGCTCTCATGCTAAGGGTTAAAACCATTGTTCATGTTAACATTACAAGGGATTATTTGATTGGAGGGAAATAAACTCACATAGATCTGCTGTATTTGCATAATAAATGAATAACTTCCAATGTCCTTTTGAACTTTTGAGTCTTTCATCTCTTGTGAGTGCTCCCAAGTGATGTTGGAATTAATTCTGTCTCAAAATTTAATAATTTTTGAAAGATAAGAATTAGTATTGTACTTTCCAGGTCCATTTCCAAGTTTGCTCTAGTTAAGCTTTGTCCAGAATTAAATATTAATTACAACAATGAGCCAAATGATTCCTTGGAGTGGTTATTAAGCAAGATCTTTTCAAAGTTATTGTAGCCAATTTTCCCTAGGCAAATATACCATAAGAAATACAGTAGGAGTCAAAAGAAACAAGAGATGTTAAATACAATTAGTCTCTTTGTAGTCAAGGTGATAAGACCTTCACTGTGGTGTGCATAGCATGTGGTGGAGAAGACAGTGAGATGCAAGGGAGGCATGACACAACTTTGAGTCACTAAGTCCTCTGTGATGTATCATGACACCCTCCAGGACAGAGCGAGCACTATGAGAAACCATTACTTTTTTAATGCTATGAGAGCCCTAAAAGGGCTGTTAAGGGCTTTACAGATGTGTAGAGCACTTTTACCCATAGCAAGGTCTAGGAGGTTTTAGATTTCTACAGCTGAAGTTCTGAATTGCTTCCAAATGCCTGTGAGCAAATTTAATAATGCAATCTACATATAAATTCTACTTTTAAAAAACATTAAAATGGAAATGTTTACATTTCTACCATCTGAACTGTATCCCTCAAATAAAATATCATCGTTTAGTGCCACATGTAAGTTTTTGCTTTTTACTTAAAGCTGTTTTCTTGCAACTTAGTCCTGAGGAAGTTCCAGACCAAAATAGTGCACCAAGAGGACTGGGATAATCAGCGTTAGTAAAAACAACTTGATTAATACTAAATACGTCCTAGCTCCTAATCAATTATGTTAACGAGATCGTAGGCAGCACATCTGCGAGCCCTGACAGAGCCTCAGCATAGCCTGGTAAGATGGACTCCTTGGGAGCATCTCAGCGTTGGCCGTCTCAGTGCACGAATTCTGCCTCTCTGCACATTAGAAGCAGTTAGTATTAACAAAACTCTCCTGATCCTGAGACATTGTTATTTTATTCACTTAAACATAGTACTGAATTTTGGAATGAAATCTGAAGTTAAATTGCTCTTTAAATATAAAGACCTAAGTGTCCCACTTAACAAATGACACATTGTTTCCAGGTGACAGATTGACAGGCAAAACATTTGCTATTTGGTGTTTTATGAACCTTGCTAGGAGATAAAGTAAAGGCAAACAGTTGAATAACTGTTTTGACTATCAAAATGTTCCTCAAATTGGGGACTCTGAGTTCCTTGATTTATGTCCATCTTCTTAGAATATGATGAAACTTCAGATGTCACTACTAAATACAAATTGCCTCTTGTCCTGGGAACATCGGAAGGGACATGGTCAATTGCCAGTTTTGTGTCAAATCATCTCAAACCACATGAGCTATTTAAACCTAAATGTTGAAGGGGATATAACTCTGATTTTTGTCTTTCTCTTTTGGACTGAAGTCTACATGATTTATTCAAGATCACATGTTTACTCTTTAGGTTAGGGACATAGAGTAGCAGCCAGTGATGAGATTACTCCATTTTGGTTGCTATTACCTTCAGAATAAACTTAAATTTTAATCAAGGTTTTTAAAAATATTTAACTACTATTAATTAAAAGCATGTGCAGACGGGGACTAGAGCAGTGGCTCGGCAGTTAAGGCGCTTGCCTAGCACGCACCAGTACCTGAGGTCAAACCCCAGCACCACACATCCAACAAAGTCTCAGAGCAACAAAATGCACATGAAAAACTAAAAATAAAAATTATTTCTCTCTCTCTTTCTCTCATTGTCCCCCTCTCTTAAAAAACAAAAAAGCATGTGCAGAAGATGATTAAAGAATTTATTCTATTTAAAAATAAGTGACATCCAGAAACTGTGGTACATATATACAATGGAATTCTACTCTGCTAGAGAGAATGATATCATGGCATTTGCAGCCAAATGGATGGAGATGGAAAAAATTATGCTGAGTGAAATATGCCAAATTCGGAGACTCAAGGGCCAAATGTTTTCTCTCATATGCGGAAGCTAGAATACAACTGGAAACAGACTGAAAGTTGGCTAAGCTAATAATAACCTCAACATGGGTGAATTATTACATGAGCAAGGGGAACCTTGCCTATAACACTGGGGGATGAAGGAAGGGGAGCCGGGTGGGAGAGGGAATAGGAAGGTCATCAAGGGAGCTGGAGGGAGGGAGTAGGGGGTTATCATTCCAGTGGGGAACCTTTGACTTCCATGAGAATCCCAACCAACATGGTGGGTAAAGTAGGGGGAAACATGGGATTGGGGGGAATCCAAAGGGGAAAGACCATGGTCTGGCATCAGCCTCGGATTGTTCTGTCATTATGTATGTGTTCACGATTCTGTAACAAAGATTACCTCCTAAATGTTGAATTAAAAAATTGTATATATATATAGAGAGAGGTACAGTAAGAGAGAGAGAATCAGTTTTATTTAGTTTTTCTTTGCTCCAACACTTTGTTGTGTAGGTGGTGCTGGGGTTTGAACTCACAACCTTGTGCATGCCAGGTAAGCACCATAACCACTGAGCCACCGCTCCAGCCCCCTAGCAGCTCTTTTTTAAATCTATGACTATAGCTGTCTCCAGGGAAGCCCTGCCTGTGGCTGCTGCTTCTGGGCTGTGGCACCAGCCTTTCCTCCCTCTGCCCCTATGTCATGGTGGTAATATCTTTCTGCTCTCCTCTCAGCGTCCCACATCACTTAATGGGGACTGCTATAGTTTGGATGAGTGTCCCATAAAGGTCCAGGTGTTAAAGGACCCCAGAATGGTGCTATAGGGCACTCATAGAACTTTTAAGAGTGGGGACTTGTAGGAGGTTGTTAGGTCACTGCAGATATGCCCTTGAAGGGGAGTATGGAACCCTCTTGTCTCAGTCTCTCTCTGCTTTCTGGCTCATGATAGGAACTGTTTGCTCTGTGTCTCCATCCAGCCATGATGTGCTACCATTGCCAGAGACCCCCCCAAAAAATAGTGATAAAAATGAAAAAGAAAAAATCCTTCGTTGCTTAAAATAAATATATTAAAAACTCTAATTGCATGATGCAAGCCTGTAAAGAGCTTTACTTGTGTATTAAGTAGGCTTAAAGGTTACCAATCCCATGAATGAATGTCTCCACCCCAAGTATGTATGTATGTTGAAGTTCTGATCCCCCTATGTGACTATTTTGGAGAGGGAGTTTTGAGGGGACAAAAGGAAATGAGGTCAGAAGGGTGGGACCCTGATCCTGTAGGACTGGAGGGACACCAGAGCTCTCCTCTTCTGGGCCATTGAGGAAAGAAAGGCAGTCTGGAAGATAGCCTTCACCAGAGTTGACCCAGCTGCTACTCTGATCGAGGAGTTCCAACCTCCAGAACTATAAGAAAATAAGTTCCTTTTATTTAAGATATCCACTGTATGGTCTTTCATTATGACTGTCCAAGAAGACTAAGATAAGAAGTTTGATAAGGAACTTAAAAACTTCATATCAAGAACAAATTATCTTCACATGTAAGATTTATGTCTTTTCTATCAATATTGAAAGATTGTGACGTATAACACACTACCTCCATTTTAGATCCCCCTCCCCCTTGAAGATAGTAACTCCCTCCCCTGTGTATGTCCACCTCTTTCCGAGGACCTCTTCTGGTACCCACCCATTCCCATCTGGTGACCTTTGGTGACTCACTGTTCCCCTTTCTGGTGACCCTCACCACACGTGTTTACTGCTTTCCAACAACCTCCCACTCTCAGTAACCCCCTACTTCCTCTTTGCACCTGTTTCCACCTTATTTTAGCCAAACACGTACATTGTGCACATGAACTTCTCCAATCATAGCAAAGGGCAGTATTGCATCAGGTTGGTATTAGAAACCCCTGATTTCCTTGCTGGGCACACATTTTTCTTTTGCCCTGCCCTTTGGTCGAAGTAAATTTTCTGCCTTGCTCACTCACACCTGACCACGTGTTTGATTTCATTTATAGCAACATAGTTTTCACACACACACAAATGATGTCAGGAGCCAAGTGGATGGTGGATGGTGAAGTGGAGGCACAGGAGTTGATGGGGACCGTGGGAGCTCACTCTACCCCAGGCATTCACATTGAAAAAGAATGAATAAAAGACCTATGTGACAAATGAAGTGTGTTTGTAGCTGAACGGGAAGTGAGACAAGAGTTCTGCCCTTTGAACTAGGTCTTAGACAATTTTGTTCAAGAAGAAATGTCATTTTGGAGTCTATGAGAAAGACACTCACAAACTTTACATTAAATTGTGGTGCCTAATGACCAAAGAAGAACATTCTTGTCCTTTTATTTTTTATTATTTTTAACAGATTGACATTAGTACTGTACTGACTTATAAGTTGTATGGGATTTTAATTTGAAAAGTACAACTGATAATTCATCCAATTTGTGCAGAGGAACAAAGCAAGGTATTTTACATGCTATGTAACAGGTAGCTGCAATTTACCAGTAAAGCATGACTATCTCCCCCATTCCCATTGACCTTTCTTCTGCTCTTTTGTGAGTCTTTTAGGAATTTGGCCTGAAATGTTCTGTGTTTTTCCAGACAATGAGAATCAAAATCTCAGTGAGTGGCATTCCAGTCATTCAGAAGAACATCTGTCTGATTTAACAGGTGATTCATGTGATTAATATTAAATTAGAAGTATTTTTAGAAATATGCTGCTGCCCTTCCCCTCACTCTGAAATAATCAAGGGATTTGCCACTCTAATGATCCTGTACAACCAGGATCAGTAACACTTCAGAGTTTGATGAAAATGCAGAAATTCAGGCCCTACCCCAACCTGTTGAACTTGAATCTAATTTCACAGGATTCACAGATGATTTGTGAGTACCTTCAATTTTGAGAAGTATAGTCAGGATACTCTCAATCACCTTCACAATATCATGTTTCCATTGCAGAAACACATGAGATCTAAAGCATAAAGCTTTAGGTCTTCATATTCTAAAACTTATTTATGTAAAAGGATAGAGGGTAGGATCCTCACTCTCTGAGTTCTGCATTGTCACATATTACAGCCATTCCTAGAATTAGAACTGGAATCCAGAGCTGGAATTCCAGTACTGCTATTGACTTTTTTCACAAATAAGTTTGAAGTGTTCGTTCATTGCTACTAATAACATTTACTTTTTAAGATTTGTGAATGTCAACAGTAAAATGCATGCAAATGAAATAAATATGATGCTCTAAATAAATGTGAGTTGAAGAGTATGGTTCAGGCATGGCTTGGTCAGGATCTGACTGCACAAGTGTAGAAAAAATGCTGGTGTTAGAACACAATTTGAGTAAAACTGCACCTTCTCAGTTATTCAAATCCTTCCCTCACCATGGATTTGTAGAACATAAATGCATAGTCAAAAGGATCATCGGGATCTCCACTCAGTTGTAAAATTCATCACTTTCCAAAGCATTCAAAATTAATATAAAAAATAAAAATTGATGAAGACATATTTTGAGGAGACTATCAACTTCTGATGTTTGGTATAAAACAACTGACTGAAAGTGTAAGGTTTGGGGGCTGGAGCGGTGGCTCAGTGGTTACGGTACTTGCCTAGTATGCACAAGTATGTGAGTTCAAACCCCAGCACCACATATACAACAAAGTCTCAGAGCAATGAAAGCCACATGAAAAACTAAATAAAATTGATTCTCTGTTTCTCTCTCTCTCTCTCTCTCTCTCTCTGTCCGTCTCAAAAATATATATATATAGGGTTTGTTATATATTGAACAAACCAATAACTCTCAACACTTAATGTGTAAAGATTGAGCTAAAGTGTAAATGTGTAAAGCTTGTTAAAAATGGAAATTTTCTGTCCTGTCTGAAATGCTAGAGAATCTGATTCATTAAATCCAAGATATGGTAGGAATATGCATTTTAATAAGATTTATAATTGATATAATTGATTTTGATGCTGTCAATATACAAACTATTTGTGAAAATTTGTACTATGCCCATAAAATTCAGTTGTGGGACAATTTAGTTTTATTTTTATTTAGTCAACATTCTTGCATATTGGAGGGAATCATTGTTACATATTCATGCATACATAAATATTGACAAAGTAAGTTAAGCCCGATCCTAGTCTAGGATCTCTTCCACTTCATTAATTCCCTGATCTCATGTCTCTTCTGTAATATCCCCATGCTACAGCTAGAAATGAGCATATACATGTATATTAATTTTTGAAATTTCTGAGTGTCTCTTCCTTCCTATATAATTTGTCTTCTCATGGGAGTCAAGTATTCCCAGACATACTGATAACACCTCTTTTCCTTCCTTCTGCTCTCTGCCTACCTCTCTTCTGCCCCCACCTTCATAGTTGTGGTTCCCCCATCTGATGTGAAATTTCAACTTTGGTGAGTTTATTAATTAAGCTTAGCTAGCTTTCATCCTATCTTAGGTTTTACTGAAACAGCATTTATAATTTTATTTTGTATTTACAGTATATCTCTGTAGTAGGTGATTATAACAACAGTGTTTTATAAACGAAGAATCTGTATGCTTCTGTATCACATGTAAGGTCATTCAGGTAGAACATGGCAGCACCAGGTGAACCCAGATCTGTGTGATACCAGTGCACAGGCTGTCAATCGCTATAGTATGATTCAAGACACAGGATTCCCATCATCTCTCTAAGTAAGAAGAAAGGATCGATAGAGCATTGATGACCTTTGTAGGAGAGTGGAGGCTACCTGAAATGAACTGAAATTCTCAGACATTTCTTCTTCATTATGGGTGTAGTCACTTTGGAATAGAATTTGAGGAAGGGAAGAGAAGTAAGTTATAGAGAAAAGAACAGGTTACATGTGCATATGATTCCAAATACAGTCCATACAATATTTTCTTAAGTTCCATGTGTCAATTTAGGATAGTCTGTTCAATAATTATACCTGGTTAACCCATGGGAAATTCTCATATGAGAGTCTGAACCCATCACCTTCCTGATCCTCCTCTCCAGGTCTGTTTTATCTCTGTGGTTTCTCATCTTATGGCACCAGGGTCCACCTGGATATCTAATTCAGAAATTACGGAGTCATTCTGTTTCTTTGTTCTCACTCAGCACCCACATTTAATCAAATTCTTCAATCAATTGATTGCCTTTTCAAACATCTTTCTTATATAGATCCTTGTTTATTTCAAGACTTACAACTTGATTGGACTAATCTTTTCTTAAATACCTGCAACAAAATCTCATTGCAACCGTCTAGCCATTAGGATGACTGCCAAGTTCATTTTTCTAAATATGCATGCTTATTCTATTCACTGGAAACTTCCCCTCTTCTTTAGGGAAAAAATAAGTCTATCTGCTTAGAAGGAAACATTTGTACTTGTATATGAACAAAAATCTGTGGAGGATTATGTAAAGAATTAATATTAACCGAGCACAATGGTGCATGCCTGTGATCCCAGCAGCTGGAGAGGCTGAAGAAGAAGGATCACAAATTCAAATCCAGCCTCAGCAACTTAACAAGGACCTAAGTAGCTTAGCAAGACCCTATCCTAAAAGAAAAAAAATAAAATAAAAATAAAAAGTATGGGAATGTGTCTCAGCATTTAAGGTCCCTGGGCTCAATTCCTAGTACCAAAAAGTAAAAGAATTAAAGAAAAACCAGCCTTTAGGGACAAGTCTGGGTCATTGGAAGATAGAGTGATGAGGGAAAATTTTACCCTATATCATTTTTATTGCAACTTTTAAATTTCATGTCATGTAACACACCAAAAATTTCAAATCAAAAAATTCCTTAACCAGTTGAAATACTGTGATGTAAGAGATTTGCAAAATAAATTAAAATACAACCAGAATTTAGAAAGGAAAGAAGGAAGGGTTAAGGTAAGAATAAAAATGTTGATAAACGTACCTTCAGACTGCATATATTAGGAGTTTATCAAAGTTGTATAATAAAGCTTTAAAAATAAAATCTCAGGGGCTAGAGCAATGGCTCAGCAGTTGTGACACTTCCTGGCATGCATGAGGACCCCAGCACCACAAACACAACAAAGTGTTGGAGCAAAGAAAGACACATGGAAAACCAAATAGAATTGATTCTCTTCTCTCTCTCTCTCCCCCTCCCTCTCTCTTTAAAAATAAATAAAATAAAATAAAATCTCCAGGTTAGCTTACAAAGCTCTTCACGATCTGTCCTCTGAACGCTTTTCCATCCACTTCCCAAGCACTCTACATTCTCTTCTTGCTTCTTTTTCTCCCAGATGAACTACTTTTACTTCTGTGAACCAAACTTTTTTCTTTCTCCTCTCTGCCTTAATATGTGCTGATCAAGTAACATCTCTGCCTTTCTTGACAGATTGCTGAGAGATATTCCTGGGGTCTTCCTCATCTCTTCCAAGCAGATCCAATCCCCCTCTCCTCCAAGTTTTCATGGTACTTTGAACTGACTTATGTTTTTCAGTTTTTATCACATTTTAATAATCAGCACCCTTCTGCACACCTTTGAAGAACCAGAAATCAAGTATCCTCCTGGAAACCCTATGCTTTACCGAGTTCTACTGAGTTGTCCTCTAGTAGCACCCTGTTCCAGGGGTAGAAGTCTGTGACAGAGTGTAACCACCTGGAGTCTTTTCTCTCATACCCTTGAGATCCTAGACCTCTAAAATCTTTTCCCCCCTGAGGATCCTTACTCTGCTGTCAGTGGCTGCATGGGCCTCTTCCTGGATGAACCCTCATTATTGTGATTACCACTTGCCTTGTGGGGAGGTCAAAACTAGTGGACATCCGTGACGCAAAGAGGATAGAATTCATATGGGCAGGCAGGCATATCCATCTGTGCCAACACAAGGTCTCTTTCAGTGTGGGACAGAGATAGAAGTGGGAAGGGGGCTGTGATCTGGGGAAATCTCCATTTTTACTCTTGCAAAAATACAGTAGTGTTTTTGGCTTTAATTACTTATATTTTTATATCTGTAAACTGAGTCTTGGCAGGCAGACAATGTTTCCTCTATTAATCTCCAAATTTCTGGTACTTTGAACAACATCTGGAATGATTCCATGGCTGGGATTCAACAAATAATAATATAAGGAATTGACAAAGGAGATTAAAAGAAGTGACTTTAAATTTCTGCCTAAATTCATTTTAATGACATTTCCAACGTTTTATTTTGCTGATCTCGAAGCATCATATTTTAAAGAATTATTTATTGTATTATTAACTACTAAATTACAGAACCTCTTATAGATAATGTGTATAAATTATACAATTAGTATATAATTTGTGCTATATGTACACACACACACACACACACACACATATATGTAATAATATCTCCACAATACTCCACAATAACCTTAGGAGGTCAATATTATTCTTATTCCATCTTAGAGATTACAAAACTTATTAAGAGTGAATTTAACTAACATGTCAAATTTAGAAAGTTTGTAAAAAGTAGAGCTCTGACTCAAACTCAGAAACTCTGACACTAGAGTCTGCACACACAAAATTGACGAAGTGTGGGGAATTGTAAGAATTGCAAGGCGTAACCTTGACTGCTTGTCCTTGCGGGTTTTGGCTGCGCTTCCAGGACAGTAAGCAGGTCATCCTTCCGGAAGCTAAAGGTCACCAATATAGAATATTAGGAGGAAATTTTTCCTTATCTCAAATGGAAAAAATTGGAGTTTCTGGAAAAGCACATTGTATTTGATACATATAAAACCATATATGAAAATGCTGCATTTTGTGTCCGTTTGTCCCTTTTTTGTTCTCTTACATTCTAATGTATCTATAGTAGAGATCTTTGTATTAAAGTAAAATAAAATACTTGCCTTCAAGAACAGGTGTCGCCGGAGTGGGTCTAGAAGCTTGTACTGCTGGCGATGGAGGGGGTATAGCTGGGCTTTGTCCTGTGCATACAATGCGGGTGCAGGTTTGGGGGAAGAAAAGTATTAATAAATTTAATTTTCACAACTAAAATAGCTAGCTCTGTCCCTTGCATGCATAATTCATAGTGCTGAGTATAAATTAATGTTATTATGCAATAAGAAAACTGTTATTAGGTGGGATCTTTAAGATGACACTTTCACAAATTCAGTTATCTTTAGAGCTATTTCTGAATGTTATTTTTCATAAATCCAAATATAATATCAAATATCTCTATTGGATTTTATTAATGGAAAATATGCATATGATCAAATAAACCAATTTATTTTCAATATGCCCTTCAAATTATAGAAACTAAAATCACAGAAGTTGAGAGGAATCGTAATATAGAGAAAAATCATCATTTTTTTCATTTAACAAAAAACTCTCAAATGATATAGTAGGCAATAAAGAAGGTTAAAATTCATAGGTCTTTTGGTATTAAACAGGTACATTTTCTCCTGACAAAATAAATGGCCTATAGTTAAGTAAATAATAAGCCAAAGGGAAAATGTATGCAGCTGAAAAGAACCTTGAAAGGTTTCCTCAAGTCTCTGGACTTATTATGAAGTAAAAAATTAAATAAATAATAAAGAAACCACCATAATTTCTGAGTGCTTTCTTATCCTCAGTGCTTTCTTTAATTAACCAATTCCATTCAGGCTATGAACTATAAACATTAGCTATCATATGATCCCAATCCCATATGAAATGCTTGAAAAATGTTTTAACATTACTTTTCATCCCGTAAGCTCCTGTTGTGTGTTTTTTTTTATCCAGGAATAGACATGGGCACGTGTACCTTTTAAAATCTCACTGACAACTAGATATTATCAAATGTCAGCAGAACTGCCTGCTTCCGAAAGTTTTCCATTCTTAGAATTCTTCAAAATTAGCTCTCAGTGGCAAATTATGGTTTAGTGACTGAAGCAATCAGAGTTATACACACCACATTGCAGGCCTGGGCCCTCATGTCAAGTAGAGCTCAGTCTTAATTCATTACAGAATTTTCTTGCAGTCATTGTACCCATACAGATTGATTCATGAGCATGCCAAGTGCACAAATGCAAAGCAAACTGTTGCACATCACACAACAGTCCATGTGCCTCGAAAAGTATAAATCCATGTTATTATTGTTAACATTTTTCCTCATGAGAGAAAGACTTTGTAGAAACATAACATAAGAGGAAGTTCCTTTTTTTTAGTGAGCCAAGGAAAGGTAAGGCAAGAAACACCGAAAGGAAGCGCGATCCACATGATCTTTTCCCAGGTAAGATAAGTGCTTACTATGTGCCAAAAATTATTCAAACAGTTTAATGCATTAAATCAGCTAGTATTCATAAGATGTTTAAGATACAAGTACAATTCTCATAGTATTCCTTTGAGAACTGAGGCAAACAGGGCTCAGGCTAATCAGCTGCTAAGAATGGAGCTGAATTCCAAGGCAGGCTCCAGAGTAGTGGTGGCTAATGCACCTACCACACTGTCTAAGGCTAGTAGAAGGGACTACTGAGGAAGGACAGAAAAGTGCAGCAGCCACCCTAAGGATCCACCTTCTCTGTGGGTCAAAGAGGTACACATTAGGAAAGATTTGTTTCTAAGCCTTGCTTGACAGCCATTCTTAAAAGCTTCTGAAGTCTTTATTTCTAAGATAGGATGGTATTTTATAAGTTAAAACTTGAGAGGCTAGATTTAAGAAAACTTAAAATATAAGAAGCCAGGAATATATATATATATCAATCGTTTCTAAATAATAGGGCTTTTAAAAATGTCTTCAGAGAATGGTGTCTGTTGAATCAAAGCAGAATTCTACCCTTTCATACACTTCTATACATGTGTAATGCTAATATTTTATTGTTTTGATTAGATCTTTGGGGATTTGTCAAAAGTTATGAGATTGCCTGAGTATCTGGTCATAATTTACCATATAAAATATTCTGAAATTTACCTGCAGGGACTATAAAGTCATTCTATTCTTATAAGAAAATATTAAAGGGCTGGAGCAGTGGCTCAGCAGTGGAGCACTTGCCTGTCATTCATTGGGTTCAAACCCCAGCACCACATACACAACTAAGTGTCAGAAAAACAAAAATCAGAATGAAAAAATAAATAAATTTATTCTCTCTTTCTCTATCTCCTTAAACAAAATCCTTATTGAGCACTTATTATATACCATCACTGAAGAACCATTAAACCATTAGTCATCAAACCTTGCCTTCAAGAAGTTCCCAATTTATTGGCTAAAACAGACTTTAGAAAAGTCACTGTAATACAATATGATGACAGGAAAATATTATTAACAGTCATTGTTGCACAAAGATTACTAAGAAGGTTATTTTAAATGTCTATAATGACATTTCCAGATAAAGAAGGGTGAGGCAGAAGGAATGATTCCAAGTAGAGGGTGTTTGGTAAAAAAGACCCTAATGCCAAAATTGGTAGAACTAGTGAAACACACCAACTGATACCTCTGCAGCATAAAATGCACTATCTGGTTCATGTCACAAATCCTCTACAGCTGTAACAGATTTTATTGCTCTCTCTAAAATGACTGATGGCATGTTGTGAGGCAGTAAATGCAATGAGGAAGCAGAATCACGAGAAAAAGAGAAAAGAGAAGCCAGATAGCCATCTGCCTCCGTGGAGGAAGTGAGAGACACCTCTGATGGGGCAGTTATTCACTCTGGACAGGCTCTTGCTTACTAAAGACACCAGAGAAAATTAAGCAAATCATAATGCAATATGACACATGACTTTAGTAGGGATTCATAGAAAGTCTTCTCCATTCAATACTGTCAGAAAATCCTATTGAAATCAGAGAACATTTTTCTATGTGAATGAATATACTACATATTATACACAACATTACGTATAAATTATATTAGATAGAATATTATGACTATAATTTTAATATGAAAGCAAAGTTATGTAGGATAAAGACTGAAGCTGGGGACTCATATGGAAGAGTGTCAGCTTTGACACTTGACACTTATAAGCTATACAATCTTGAAAATCTCACATGTTTGAAACCTCGATTAGGGACCTTACAAAATGAGGATAGATTTCCGGAGTGTTATGAAGATTAAGTGATGAAGCACGTAATGCATAGCAAATATTCAAAACATTAATTCTTTTCCCCATAATATTTTTACAGTTTAAATCCCATCTAATTACACAAAAGGATTTGAAGCTGTTTTTTGAAGTAAGAAAACAAAAACAAAGATAAAATTCAACATGACTGAAATAGCAGAATTCATTTATAGGAAAGGGTCTTACAATTTTATTAGGAATGTATTCCTTTGGAATTCCTTGAACTGTTACTCTCTGAAGAAAGATTCAGGTTGTTGAAATTTACATTGTCACTCTAAAGGTACCCTTTATTTTTCAAGCTATTATCTGAAAATCTTTCTGACAGAAAAACATAGTGAATTTGCTTTATTTTTGCTCCTTGAGTGATTTCAGTTGGCTTATTTCCATAATACCTGAATAGTATGTTTGTAAGCTGCCAATATTTGATTGTTTTGAGTTTTTTTCTCACACAAGTCATTTTGGTTGTTTTTGGTTTAGTCAAATTCTATAGGGAATAGTATACAGTGTACATTCCTTCTAATGATCCAAGTGACTGACACTTTCTTTACTTTGCTAAAATGATGAATGAGATTACATAGAATCTCAAGTCAAATAGGAGGCTATGTACTGAATTCAGATTGCATGAAGGAAAAATGCAATTCACTCAACTAAAATTTCATCTGACTAGTTTCTTTATGAATGAAATTCCCTGGTGTGAAAACATTTGTAGACAACTGAGGTCTAACTTCTACTCTGCTAAACCTTGTAACAAATGTCGAAGATATATTTTTCTTTAATGTCTGATACAGACTTTTTTCTGTAGACTCTCCTTGTATTCACCTGGAGATATTGAGAGTTATACTCAAGGGACTACAAACATTTTGGAAACCTCAACTCCTGCAAACAACGAATGGAAGTGGATCTTAGGGTGGGGAAGGTATGAAGATCACAAGACATTTGGAGATCTATGATTTAAAAATAAAGTGAATGGTGTGAATTCAGTCAGAAAATGAGAGTCAAATTATTAAAGTAATAGTATCACTTAACGATTTGGCAAAAATTTCACAGACTACTTTTGTAGAATGCTACTTTTAAAGTTTAGAAATCAACAAATATATATTTAAAGGAATTAATACCTTAATTAACCATAGTTTTATATTTTAGGCTAACACATGAGATTATGCAAAGTTCATGTGTTGATGGGGAAACATTGACCTTCATCTCTCCTTTCTGAGTTCATCTTCTGCCTTATATCTTAAGCACTTACAAATGGAAGGAGGAGTGCAATGTGATTTATGGGTCACAACCACTACCTGCCCTCCCATCTCATCTATCAAGAAAAACATAAATTGTCATTCAATAATTTCCAAATTTTCCACTTTTATGATCAAACAGAGATCTATAAAATTTGAAATCATCTGAAGAAGGTGAGGAGCTTGTGCAAGGTGAACCTGTGGAAATGGTTTTTACTTCAAAATAGCCATCTTTAGACCTGAAATTGTGTGTGGCTTCACAACTATACTTAACATCCTTTTGCTGTTTCTCAGGAATCTCTCAACCTCAAGGGGGACCCTACAATCCTACTCAAATACAGACACGAAAGTGTGAAAAAGGTCCAAGTAGAAAATCACGGGGGGAGGGAGGGTTGGGAAACAGAGAGAGAAAGAATGACAAGAGTCAGAGGATGAAAGACACTTTAGACCAAAAAGGACCTCAATACATATAGCTTCAATGGGAAGAAAAGGAGGAAAAATAAAAACCAACAGCCAACAAGAAAGTTCTCTCAAATTTACCACTCCCTTGTCTTATTCCAGAGCAGGGTGACCTCAGAATTCTTTTGACTAATCTTTTTTCTAAAATATAATTTTCTTTCTCATTGGCAAAATGATTAATTGCAAAGATTTATCTTTAATATTATAGATGCATTTTTAAAGCTTTTATTAAACTTAAAGTCTTGACCTGGGTGTGATGTATTACATAGATCTAGGGCTTGTTATTTTAGGTGTCCACTACAGACCCCCACTTATTCACAGAATCTTTTAGTGTGTGTTTCTGGAATATTTATTATATAACATACTTAGGATTTGCTTTGAGCATACAATGATGCATATGATAGACAGGACACACGTAAATGGAGACACCACCCAGGTAAGAGAAGTTGCTGGCTGGAGGAAGTGGTTTGCAGTGGAGATTCATTCATTCATACAACAAATGTTTGTTGAGTGCCTTGAAGAGATTTGTTCTTGCAAAGAGGACAGATGGTAAATAGGCAATTATCACTCAACTTAGGTCTCTGTTATTTCAAGGTAAAATGAGAACAATAATATTTGCTCCAGCTGAGTTGTGGTGAGTGTTTATAGAGATAATCAAACAAATGAAATTGCTGAGGCATAGCAGTGAGTGCGTTGTTGTCATGAATCTAACATTAATAATAAAACAATACTGGTGATTAACAAACAAGACAGAACATTTCAGTTCTCATAAATGCAGAACAATCAAAATAGAGTGGTGAGGCCGAGTGACTGGGGGAAAGAGACCAGGCTGGGTTGAAGATTAAAGAAGATCAGGGACACCAAAAAGCAGGGCTCCAATAACCTATACACAGCTTCATGAAAATGGCACAACTCACATAGAGCATTCTAAAATGCCTTTGTAGTGTGCACTTCCAAAGGTAATAGTAAACTTTTGAAAAGTTTTAGCATGATAGAGTTTTAAAAGATCCCAAACTTCTGTGTGAGCAAAAATAAGGTTTATAAAGTAAAGATACGAGAAGTAGAAGAGATCAGTTGGTTGTGACTAAAATGACCCTGGTAAGTGCTGATACTGGCCTGGAGTAGGTGGGTCACAGTGGAGAATCACTCACTCATGCAACAAATGTTCATTGAGTACTTAGTGCCAGACGCTTTTCTGGGTCATGCACAGTGGACAATAGAGACAACATCTCCCAGTTCATGGGGCTGAGAATCTAGTGATCAGAGACAAAACTAGCAACAAAATAGGTAAAATGGAAATAAGCCCACTATTAGAAAACTTATCAGAGAAGAGTTATGAGGAATGCTATCCACAGTATTGGGTGGTGACTTTGAATATATGGTCAATGAAGAGCAAGTTGTAGAGAAGTAAATGGCTTCAGAGTACAATTTGAAGCAGACCTAATAGGACTTTTTAATACATTTGTTGTGACAAGTGAGGAAAGTAAATAATGACTTTCACAAATTGACTTGAGCATCTGAGAACAAATGAAAACAGGACCCTGAATAAATGCAGCGAATTTTCCATCAGCGCAGCCGCTTGCTGTTTATCAACTCATTGCTTAGTCATTACTGCCACCTACTTACATAGTTTTCATTTTTGTCAGAGTGTCTGTCTAGAGGGTCATTGAAGATGAATATAGTTACTTTATTGGGTGATTACAATACTGTCTTGCTGGTAGTTAATTGTCAAGATTATTTTTTGTAATTTTAGAAGTTTTAGACAAACAGACCCACTATAAGGTGTTCAAAACACAAAACTTCAACTTCTTATATCAAAAAGTATCCTCCAGGCCAAAATGTTTCTACTGGGATGGTTTCTTTGCATCCTGATAAAAATCTTCTCTAATATTTTCATGTGTCATTGTACATTTGCATATTCACTTTGATGGAAAGCAAAGAATTGTGGCAAAATGCATATTTCATACATTCTTTTGATTAAAAATGATAAAGGTGATATTAGTGTTTTTCTTCCTCATTTTCAATTTATGATGTATAAATAATTTTCCATGGAACATCCAACTAAAGAAAGGAAATAAGATTGATTCAAGATTGTTTCATTGTTCCACTTATTTTGCACCTGATTTATTACAAAATCCTGGATGTTCAGATTTAACAAAAGTAAAGACATAGATGCATAGAATCATAATCATAGAATTAAGGGATACTAAAGAAACTTTAAAAACAGCTCTTCCAACAACTTAATGTATAATATGGTTAAAAAAATGGTCCGTGGAAGGATAAATAACTAAACCAAGGTCATGCATTGAGATCAAATCAACTTATGAGAATATTTTTTTTATTTTTCTGTTTACTTAATAATGAATGACAATGATTTGAATGGTTGGCATAAATGACTTTGGCATGGTTGAAATATCTGCAAATATCTACTTTGTTCAGTGGTCATGTTCCTTTTATCTTCAGATACTGAATTGAATTGAAGTAGCCTATTATACAGACCCAGTACTTAAAGACCAATCTCCATGTTACCAGAATTTATTTTCACAACTCTAGATTGTTGACTGAGGTATTTTCAAAACTTTAAAAATTATTATTTCTTCATGTTTATTAAATAGCTTCCTCTAGTTATTCAAACAATTCCTCTTTCAACTCCACAGAGAATGGGACATAAATTGGTATATACAATGAGGGGGAAAGGAGAGTGAGATAAACAGATAAATACAAATGTAGTTTTCTTTTTGTACAAAGGCCAAGGCTTGGAGGAAAAGATATTATTAAATTGATTGCATTCTCATTTAAAAATGTAATAGCAAATCATGGTGGTGCACCTCTGTATTCCCAGTAACTTGGGAGGCTAAGACAGAACGATCTCAAGTTCAAGACCAACTTCCACAACTTACCAAGACCTTGTCTCCAAAGTAAAATTGCCTGGGGATGTAGCTCAGTGGAAGAGCACCCATGGGTTCAAGCCTCAGTGCCACAAAAATGATGATAGCTATAAAATTTAAAAATCTAATGACGATATGGGTGATATTTCATTGTTGTTGCTATTTGTTGCTATTTTATTGAACATGCACAAAAATTTAAAAGCAAACCGTGCCCAAGATTTCCTCAACAATTTTGGTGACAAGCTATTTGTGCTCTTGCAAACACATGGAATCTTGAAATTATTTCACTTGCCCACCATCAAGGCAGCTAAAGTTTATCAACAAAGTACTTGCTTTCTTTGGCAATTATGATAGCAAGATTTGGTGGACACGTTAAATTTAAATCGTGGAAAATAGTGGTTATGTATTTGCCTTAAATTACGTTCCATAGGAAACTGAATGAAGGAAAAAAATGAAGAAAAATACTTCAAAAAGGCAGAAACCCCCTTTTAAAGCATACTTGTGATTAAATCCTGGAGACAGTATGTAGCTATCTGAGTAAATTCCACAAGTTCCCCTCAGTTCAACTTCCTTCACATTTCTGAGGTGAAGTTATGAAGGAATCCATGGCCCTTTATGGGTATTAAATGAAAGGAGCCACACCCAGAGCTGAGAGTACTACCTGGCATTCCATTGTCACTTGGTAAGTGTTGAGTCTTCCATTATTGTCCTCATGCTATTATCTTCTCTCAAAGTCCTCAAAATCCATAAAAGGCAGAGGCAGATTAATCTCCGGAGGATTGAGTTTTCCCACAACTCTAATTCTACCATACCAAGCAAAGTTCTTTGGGAATTTGCTTTCTTATTATCCTCAAATGCAAGGGGATAATTTTTTAAGCAATCAAAAGGCATTTGAAAATTTTTTCTCTGTTCTAACATAAAATAAATTTGGCATTTTTTAAAATCACCTTGAAGTTACTTCCTCACCACCAGGGCCTGAGCAAAAGGAAGAGTTTGCAACTGCCCTGACCACTTTCCCTGCCTGCAGGAAAAGTCACAACAGTTTTGTTTTGGTTTTTATTTTTTTAAATCTCTAACACAAGCAAATATTCCATGTTCACAAGCAATTCAAAGAGATATGAAAGCCTGAAGCAGAGCCAAAGAGCCAATTAAAAGGGAACCTTCTGGTTTTAGAGTTTACCTCAGAGGAGAAAAAAAGGACTTGAGGTTCTGCTTCAGCAGAGAGTTTTATAGGATGTTTTAATAAGGATGATAAAACTCCACATCTTTTCAACTACAGGCATGTAACGTAAACTTAAACATTTCATACATGAGGGAGAAAATGGGAGTATTTTAACAATTGTTATTTAATAGCCTTAGCACCACAATTAAACTCACAAATGTATTCTCCCATGAATGACACATTTGGAAGTCAGCCAATCTTTCTTCCTATTTTAAATTGTGTGTAATTGATAATATTTTGTCATTTAAAACAATGTACCCTGTTTATCCAGTGTCTGCCAGGAGGCTCGTTATAATTACAAAAAAATTCCTCTGGGAGAAAATCATTATTAATATACTCATTACCATGAATTATGAAAAATGGAAAAGGCTTACCTCTTATGGAGTCACCATATAAGAGAATATTAAATTATCAATTTGTAGCTCTTAGGTGTTTCAGTAGGACATATGAGTAATTTTTCTATGTCTATTCTTACTCACTTTTATGAGATTCCATTTGCTTGTCTACTAGTAGTGCCTTGTCTACTAAAGGAGGGCTCATTTCCAGAACCCTGGATGGTGACAGTAAAAAGTGGCATGTGGGTGACACTTTCCCTCAAGAAAGCAGTGCACCAATCACAAAACAAAAGCATTGAATGCAACACAGTAGTGGGCATTTCCAAGACAGTAGGAAGAAAAACATAAGGGGCCAATGACAAAGAACAGACATTAAGGTAAACAGGGTCAAATTTGAAAGAAAACAGTGGTGTAGATTGCATTTAGATGGTGAGATGTTACTTTGTTCAGTTTTTACCCTTTATTGATTTCTAACTTGGTATTATTAATTTTAAAAAGTTTTCCTTTCATTACTACCTTGTCCCTTCTGGGCATAAAAAAATTGACCTCCCAAACAGGAATAAATACTGAACCATTGTAAGTAACTACAACAACACTGAGGTTTTCTGAACTCTGGCAGAATATCCTTGATGAAGCCTGCCTTAACCACGGAGGCGCCTCGCCTTTGGGCGTTGATAGTAAGAATAATCTGCATCCTATGATTTCGTACTTAATTACTACTTCCTTTCATTTTTCTCCATCAGCTGCTTTATATTGTTCGTTGCTTTATTTGCAGTAATCTTTGATTGGATTGTTACCTCCTTCTGCTTTGAGACTCGTGTTATGACCACTACCATCAAGTCCATATTAGAGATTCAGCAACTGCTGGGAGATTGATTAATCAAATGACTTTGAACATATCACCACGGATGTTGATGAAGGTATAAATAGGCCAAATAAATTGCCCTTCAAGCATGAGGTAATTATGAGTACCAAGTGGGACTAAGTACTATGTCTTATCATGGAATATTTTAGAGAACTAAAACATAAAATATATTGAGCTAGGATAGAAGTTACAGAACTATTCAAAAATATTGCATAACTAATTGAACAGTCTACAGTCAGTAACACTAAAATTACTATTAGAAAATTGTCTTCAACTTGTACAAACATAAAAATGCTATACAGGAAAAAACCTAAGGAAGAATATTTGCTTATCAAATACTCCTCTCTGAAAATAGTCAGTTAACTATATCAAAACAATTATGGGTCCTATTTATTCTTTCCATATTTAAATAAGGACTGCTTAAGAAAAGGGACAAGAACTTAGCTTCTCTTTGAATGGTTAGAAAGAGTCTTGCATTTGGTATTTTTATCCACTGACTCTAAGGTTACAGCTTTGGGGAATATATATTCACATAAACCACTACAATTCCTTTTTAATCCTTCCTCTTACATATATGCTGAAAGATGAGATTATTATACAACATGACACATTAATAAGTAACACCTAATTAGCTTGATAATTCTTTGATTAAGCCTTAATTTTCCTTGCTTTTCATGCAGCAATTCAAATTACTCTGTATTATTTTTTCCTTTTCACGCTATTTTAGAACGGTGTTTGAATAGTCCCAGTAGGTTACCTGAGAAGGAATTTATTCTTTCTTGTCTGCCATTAATAGTGACAAAGCTTGACCAAAAAGACACTGTAATAAATGTTCCCTCACAGAGAAGACATTCCTGGAGAAACTGGTGCCTCTTTCAAAAGTGTAGGAGACACAATTCTGAAGAGGTGAGAACAATGAAATCTTGGGTCTCCATTCTGTTTTCTTTTCTAGACAGGGAGAAAGTGAAGCCATACGAATACTGTACGAAAGAAAATCATTTACTAGCTTTGGCCTCAAAACGAAAAGTGTTTTCTCCTAATGAAGCTGAGAGAGTAGGAGAATCATGGATGGAATTGCGTCCTCTCAGCAGCAATTATATATCTATTTCTGTGTGCATTCCAGCTATTCATAGTGACTAGAATATTTCACAGATTGATTTAGACAAATATGACAACAGCTTCCACAGATTTCCAACAATCAGAAGGTAACTCTCCCCAGGGTATGGCAAGTCCAGGGACTATGCACTCCCGTCAATAAACACAGACTCTCATTTTTTTTCTGTTTAGCCTAATTGTGTATTCTGCCTGCAGTGTACTGATGCATGCACTCTCTGTTAATTCCAAGCTTCTGTCTCCAGAGATATTCCATAACTCTTTAAGAATCTTCACAGAGTCCTATTTGCAATGCTTAGAAACCTGTCATCTTTTTAAATAACAAGATTATTTCTAGGAATGAATAAAGAGGGCTGCTCTGGGATAAACATTTTTTTTCATTGAGATAAATATTGTACATCAAGAATTCAATTCCACAAACATATTATGTTTCTGGCAAGGTATGAGGCAATGGGGATTTAAGGGAAAATGTTTCTTGAAAGTGTATATATGGTAGAAACAAAAAAAGACTTGCTATGGAGAGAATAATAATAACATTTGATCATTAAATCATAAAGGTAAAAGGTGGTGGGCAGAGAAATCTCCGCTTTGCCACATCTGGGAATCATCAGCCCCACAATACACTTAAACAGTACTTGTTATGTTTATTATAGTTAAATGTGTTTCAAGTGTATATGCATGACTTAACCCATGTCTTAATTCTATAAAGTAAACCATATGAGTACTGTACTAAAGAAACAGAATCATTTACTAGCTTTTGCCCCAAACCGAAAAGTGTTTTCTCCTAATGAAGCTGAGTAGGAGAAGTTCTATTATTCCAATGTAAAGGCAAGGGGAATGGCCCAGGACAGTTAAGTGACTTGCCTATGTTCATTTAAACTAAGTCCAGAACCTTTAATTCATTAGTTACGTGATAACAAAACTACTAGTACTACATCGATTTACAGAATGAATTGCTGAAAGATTTCAGAAGAAGCAAATAAGAAAATTGCTTGAGTCATGAGATAAGAGGAAACACTTTTCTGTCCTATATAAAAGTTTACTCCTGTATATGAAGTTACTTAAATTGGAATAAATGAAATGGGTACAAGAATGTTTACTGTGAGATCTCACTTTTAGGTAAGTGTTGTATGTCTAAACTTCTAATGTCTCGAGTTCTCTTGATATTATAATTTTTCTTTTTTACCATTGTTGAATAGTATTATCTATGGTAGATTCATTAGGTATTTTTCTTTCAACTTGGAGAACTAGAAAATTTCCTACATGTAAACTACAACTATAAATAGCATTACATTGTATACATGTGCCACACTTATAACTATATTCAACTATTGATGTACAAAATTACAGAAAGAAATGAGTTTTGGTGTTCTATTGTACTGTAGATTGATTATAGGTAATGACAACGAAATATATATTTTAAAAAAACTACAAGATTTTAATGTTCTCACCACAAAACAATGATAAATGTCTGAAGACAACATTATACATGTATTTAAGCATCACCATCACATTGCCCCACAAATATGTGCCATTTTTGTGTCACTTAAAATATATATGCATAAAAGTAAAATGTGTTTTGTAGTACTAGTCAATAAATTCACTACACTACCTGAATTGGCATTTAGCTGATCACTTTGATTTAACTATATTGACATATTTTTATTGTATTTTCCCTGTCCCTTCAACAACAAAGAGAATGCTGTAAACATTACTTGAGGCACCCTGTATAATGTTCTGTATCATGGAATCACACTTCAAGCTTAGGTAAACCTAACATTGTATTATTATTATAATCTTTTATAGAACCAATTACATAAGCTTATTAAAAATATAAGTAGAACTACAGTTCTATTTATTAATCATATTATATTTCTTCTCCTTTAATAATAACAATAATTAATTTTTTCTGACTATTCACTGAATGCCTGCTGAATTTAAGTAGGCATTAAGTCCTGTTTAAATTCAGTTTAGGTTTCATAAGGATAGGAACTGTACATATTTTTTTTTCTTTTACTGCTACACCTACAGAAATTAGCACAGTTCCTAGTATTTAGAAGACATTTGAACCAAACTTGAATTATGTGAGGACTACCAAATGATTTTACACAATCCTCAATATAACACTATAAATTATTTAATATTACTTATATAGATAGTAGAAGTTAAGACTAGCAGATGTAAAATGACTAAGACAAAAATGATTTCTATGTTATTTGTTGAAAAGATACTGGAAAAAATTCATTTTCTCTGTTTTATCAAAACTCTTCCATTACAACAGATATATAACAAAGTTATGTGTTTAGTGGTAAAGGGGGGCTAACACTGAGAGGATCATGCACGTGAAGTTTATTTTGACCATCTACTCATTTATTCTGCAACCATTCCATTGTCAGCCTGATGTCACAAAGGAAGAAATAGGTTTAACAAGGTTGACCAACTCAACAAAGTCACATTCCACGAAGTGGCTGGACTAGATTTGAGTACATGTGTTTTGACGTAGGAGTCTGTTTTGGCTCCTGTATATTTTTTGCGTTAGAGGGCTGTCTCTGAAGAATAAAAATGAATTAAAATCAAATGGTACCAAAAGTCAGCTGAAGTAGGACAAGAAGGTGTTTTTACCTCATTTAGATTATGAACAGAAACAATTCCAGCACTTTTCTGTGCTGTTTTGGAGGGGAGAGTCCTGCCTATGTCATTACGGATTTTCATTTAAGTTGAGACCTCAATGAAGTTTACAACATCTGTATGAATCTAAATTTGGAGATAGTTTATAGCATTGGGAGTTGCAACATTAGTTTCTTAAGTCACCTATATACAATTCCCATGACCACTTCATGAATAATGGCTTTCCAAAGTTTGTCTTTCTTTTTTCAAAACTGTTTTACCTGCACCATAATTAACAACATTCCACACGTTTTCTCCCATTGCCAATCCCATAAACTGAGTGCTGCCTGTCATGTTCTATAAAATTATGCTTTCTTTTCGTTCTTATACTTAAATCCTCAAAGACTTCCTTGTCAAATGTCAATTCTATCTGATTGAGTGGGTGAAGAGGGGAAGATTCTGCATGTTACATTGTCATTATGTATGCAAATATGAATGTGTAGTAATGAATCCCTTTAATATGTAAGAATACACTGAACTAATAAAAACAATCATTTCACTTGTTATGTCCCGATGTTTTCATATCTTAGTTTATTCACTTTTTAGTCTGCTATCCTGTCTTATACACACATCAATTTCATATAGACTGCCATGTCCCAATTTGTTTCCTCTTTCATAAACAAACAAAGCAATCCCTATACATTCCTTGGCATGTAGTCAAATACTATTCATGCTTCAGATTCTGTAGGTATCACTGATGTCTCTCATCTGAAACTTATAACATTTGTAGTTTTTATTATACAAACTAAATCCCAAATTTAAAAATTTCTCTTATCTATTAGTTCTTTTTCTCTTTCCATTTCACTTGTTAAAGTTAAGGATTATATTTTAGTATTCATATATCCGTTATTGTGTGTATTCTGAAACTTCTAAGCCTGTAGAAGTCATTCAAAATTTGTACTGACTTAATACAGTTCCTCTCCTGGTCACTCTACCTGTTTTGCTGACCTCTCCCCCAAACTCCACACCTTACTAACTAACTGCTTGCTGCATAATTTGATGTATGAACTAATGAAATAAAGTGTCTGAAAATGACTATAATGACCCTTGGTATTTACTAGGTACTAAACCACTGATGTTTGAATGGGAATCTTCACATGACTACCTTTTACAACTGATACCATATGTGGCCTTAAAGACAGATCATGAGTTCAAAATTTCCATCTTCTTTAGCCCTGTCCATTCCAGTGAACTGGAATGACTTCTCCCAATATTACTTAGACCTTTCATTTAGTTTACCAGACCAACAAACTCTAAATAACCTTTACACTCCCTTCCTTTGGTATCTACAGATCCACGACTGATTGTACCTTCATGATATTCCCCAAATTATTCTAATTTTCTCTATCTACCTTTCTAAATTTACACTTTGATTCCCTTTTTTGGAATTCAATTCCATTCTCTTTAAATGATCTTGTATAATTCCAATTTTGTCCTCCTTTTTAAGTTCCCTGAGTAGCAACCAAAAGGAACTCATAGTTTTCTATCTATGTCTAGGAAATAGATTTGGTATTAATCCTAAGGAATTAGAAAAATATATGCCTCAGTTTGAACCTCTGTGTCACTTTGTAAAACCTGTATAAATAACCCACACTCACTCAGTCTCAATTCTTTCATCCATAAGACAAGGATGATAATACATACTTCGAAAGGTTTTTATTAGGATTATGCAAAATATCTAAAGAGTCTAGGAGAGATTCAACACCTGGTAATAATAAAAAGAACATTTCAAGATATCTTGATTCTGAACCTTTATATCACTTTAGCCTTGAATGTCTATATCTTCAATTCCATATTATAGATAAACCAATTTATCAAGTCCATTTAAATTTTTATATATTCCATAGATATTCTCTGATGTTTCATAGAGAAGTAAAATCATTTTCTAATAAATTTCCATAGAAAAGAGAAAGAAGAGGAAGGAGAGAATATATGCATATATTATTTGATTTAATTATTTTAATAGTCTAAGAATTTACTTTAAAAGGAAGTTGATATTTCAAAAAATAAAGAGGCAAAATATTTATAACCTAGCTTCTGTGCACCACCATGCTTCTATTTTCTCCCCTGCTTCTCAGTACACTGTCAAGGTCCATTAGAGGCATGTGAGGGTTTTGTTTTATTTTTAATTTTTTAGCTATCCTGTTTGTAAAGGCTAGTATTTCTTGACATATTTATAGGCACTGCAAGGAACAATGAGAACATTTATGTACTTTTTAAACATAATAAATTCTAATTGCCAGTGGTACCATTGAACAATTTTAAAAAATTGAAGGCATAATATGGAATATTCATGATGATATTTTTCCTACATATTGAGAATTTTCCAATTTTCCACTTCATAAACTTAGAAATTATTTCATGAATTATTCTATTTTTTTAAGGGAGAGAGGGAGAAAGTGAGTGAGAGAGAGAGAGAGAATAAATTTTGTTTATTTTTTTCATCAGGACTTTGATTCTTTGACACTTAGTTGTGTATGTGGTGCTAGGATTTGAATCCAGGTCCTCACACATGCTAGGCAAGTGCTCCAACTATTGTGGCACTGCTCCAGCCCCTCATAAATTATTTTCAACAATGATTAGGAATAAAATGATCAAAAACAACATAATGATGGAATTCATCATCACTACCCCACCCTCATGGAGGTTTCTTATTGTGTTGAATAAAGTTTTATGTCATAATTTAGAAAGATATAAGAGAAACTTAGAGATATTATTTTGCTGGTCTAATTTTAATTTCATTGAACAGTTTAAAATTCATAATACTTCTTTCCCATTCATTACTGCAAAGAGGAGAAAAGTGACCAAGAAAAATACTTCAAAATTATTAGATAACTCAAAAGATAAATTCAGAAAGATAGCAACAAGTCAGACTCTAATGACCAGGTTGAAATTGAAATTGGTTCTACAAGTGAAGTGAGTCTTCAGACAACAATGAATTTTCATAGATTTGAGAATCAATGAAGAATACATTTCAAAGGACAAAAAGAAAATACAGAATCCTTATCTAGTTAGCCCTTTCACAGGGCGGACTTTATCATGCTATGTTTTGTGGCAAGAACCTGAGCCATGAAAAGGTCATGTTATAACATTTTTTCTTTATGAAATCTATGTGCCCAAAGTTATGGTTTTAAGGGCACAAATGCTGAAAGCTTTAGGAAGGAATCAAAAGGAAATTGACAATGTGTAGATGAGAAAACTGAATTTGTCATTCCAATTATTGTTCATAAATATAAAAATAAAAATGTTTTGCCATTATGGAATGAAGAAGATAATATTATCTTTTCAACAGAAGTATCTGCTATGATGGATTTCAAAAATTCAACTGCTGCATTTAACGATACATGTTCAAATAATATGCTGGAACCAATTAGCGATGCGTTTTAAGGGCTGGAGTGGTGGTTCAGCAGTTGGAGCATTGCCCGACATGAGCAAGGACCTGGAATTAGACACCAGCACCAGATGCACTACTAAGTGTCCAAGAAACAAAGGCCAGATGAAAATATAAATAAAGTTGATTCTTCCTTTTCTCTCTCCTTCTCTTCCTCTCACTCTCCCCATTCTCTTAAAAAAAGAAAGATATGTTTTAAATCTGGTATTGGTATCAGTGAGATGGATACAATGCAGACTCAAGGATGATCCTTTCTGCAATGAGTTTCTTTCTGAAGACGTTCCCTATTTACAGTATACATATCATTAAAATTAGGAATGTATGAAATAAACATTTAGTTTTGGTCTGTTTAAATTCTCATCAAAGCATTCACTATCTCCTTATTATAAGATGATTTAAAGCTTCTTAAAACTAGCTAATAAAGATATCTAGGTGATATATTGAAATAACTGTTGCTGGTATACTGTTTAGAAGGTTCATTTACTGAGTCTCTACTGCACTCTTATTAAGTTATCATTAGTTATGCAATTATTCATGTCATGCTTGTCCATTATCAGCTGGCTAAGGGAATTCAACAAACACTTATTGAATATGTACTATAACTTACAAAGCTTTTGTTGCATAAAAATAGTTAGATGTTTGTAATTAAAATGAATTTTTTTTCAGAAGGATGCATACCTTGGAGCAGGATTTTTGGGGAAAGTACAAAGAAAGGCTGGATTTCACTTATTTTTCTTTAATACAGCCAAGTGAAATGCATCAGATTAAACCACTAAATAACAGTGACTATACTGCTATTACATTTGACCTCTTTGTAAAATTAAACCAAAAAAGCGGCTAAATACTAGTAAAGTTCAAGAAAAGGATTTTAATAAAATGTGAGCACTAACTCACTACTTGAGGCTTTTCTAGCTATGGTCTTGAAACCCATTGAATTGGAATACAGGCTGCCAAAGTATACCCTATTATAGTCAAAGAAGATTTTGATAGTTGAGTACCCTCAATTTTAGGAAAATAAATGACCCAGAAAGTAAAATAAATTACCTTGACATAAATTCTTGGCTCAAGTAAAAGTCAGACATTTGCTGGAATTGTAATGGTGGGATAGCTTCTAAGGGATAAACTTTGACTGATATTAAACTTTAATCATTATAGCTCGAGAGATGAAAGCTGAATAAAAGAAGTGTTAAAATTCTAACAAAAAGCACTGTAGCCCTGGTCCTTGTATTGAACATTTAAATTGGTTTCTTTATCTACAGTGACTATAAAGAGGTCTGTGAGCCATGTGATTTCTTAGTTATAGAAATTCGTCTCTTTAACTTGGATGACTCTGTCCAGAAATCCATGTAATTCATTAAGCTCAGGTAGAAACTGATGAAGAAGGAACACGAAACTGACAAGATTGTGATGTTTCCTTTCAAGAGGCTGTGGAGTGAATGAAATTATTAGTGTAACTGTTGCTTAAGAAAAATGTGCTCAGCCATAAAATATTGAAGAGGAAATTGGAATTATCAGGAAGGTCAATATAAATAAATCTAAAGGAATTTTGTCTTGAATATCTCTACTATTGATTTCTAGAGAAAACAAAGCAAAACACCATGGATTGATTTGCAGTGTTCCAAATGATGTATTTGAAAAACTGAATTGAGCAGTTTTAGTAGATCTCTCATAAGAAAATGACAAGTAGATAATTTTAATCCTTAGGGGAAAAGTGAGTATATTCCTTTCAAGGCAAACACCACATGAACAGCATCTTTCTCTCCCTCCCTCTCTCTCTCCTTCCCTCCCTCTCCTATAGGAGCTATGCAAAATGCAGAACACTGGTAACACTGACAACCTACAGAACCAGGGGCTCTCATCATGAGGTACTTAGATCATTAAAGAGAAGACAAGAAAGTATTTCTGCAGAGGGGAGCTCTTCAGTGTCCACCGAATTCCTCAAAAAAATTTTAATATAGATTTATGTCTACTCTAGTTTTCTATATGGCCAATCTTGATAGTATGTATTCACTTTCCAGATTTAAATAGAATTTTCTTATTGCTTCAACTTAATATGAAGTGAATCAGTATAGGAGAAGTTTAGAAAGACAGTGTAGAATTTACACTGGTTTATTAGGATGGCATTTAAACTAGAGATCATCTCTGATCATAGTGTATTGTAAATTCACTATTCCCTGTAGATAATCAGAAAACAGCACTTTAAACCTTTAAACCAGTTGTGGTGGTACACACCTGTAATCCCAGAAATTTGGGAGGCAGAGGAAAGAAGATCTCAAGTTCAAAGCCAGTTTCAACAACTTAAGGAAGTACTAAGCAACTTAGAGAGACCCTATCTAAGAAAAAAAAAAAAAAACGGGGGGAGGGACTGGGGATGTGGTTTGGTGGTTTAGTACTAAGCACCCCTAGGTTCAATTCTTGCTTTAAAAAAGAAAGATAAGAAAAAAAAAAGAGCACTTTAATTCATCTTCAGGTATAAACTGTTAACTAAAACTTCTAAAGATACCATAGGATTATTTTATTTCATGGGCTATAAAAGAAAAACGTTGGTCTTGATGTAGCCATATCAGCACCAGCACAAGACACTGACCAAGTTTTCAATTTTGAACTACAGTTTGGGCTACACCTCAGGGTGTGACAATATTCTACAAGGGAATTACTGAATCCCAGAGGGAGAAGTCAAATTGTAGTTTTAAAAACTCATTACCAATAATTAATAATGAACTCCAGCTAAACAATAACAGGTGTTCCACTAATCCCAAACAGAAGCAGATGGAAGCACAACTGTTTTATAAATAGTAGACACATGCAGAGCAATAAACTTGGCAGGAAATATTTTATTCTCCAATTGTCAGTCAGAGTCAATGTCTTATCATTTGCATTTTCTTTAAATTAATGTGCCCAGATTAAGTGTGTGTTTCTCACTCCTTATTTTAAAATGTTTGTGCTTTATCATTTCATTTTCTGTATTGCCTCACTAACAAGGATATTATTTCAGAACTTTCCTCTGGTACATCTGGAAAAGAGCATGTTCTTTTTTTCTACTTTGTTTCCCTTCTCCCCCTTTTGCCATCCCAGCTCTTGGACAAGAAATACCGGTCTAAATATTCTTTTATTTCTTAAACCTTCAAAATAATGAATGCAGATAGTAAGCTAAGGCAATCAGTAAATAAGTAAAAAGATGGTTTTAAGAGATTTAATTTTATAGGACTGAGGAATATTTTTCAGGACTTGAAGTACTGTGTGGTGCTATGGATTTTAGCGCTTTTGGGAATCAAACCCAGGGCCTTGTGCACGCCAGACAAGTGCTTTGCCACTGAGCTGCACTCCCAACCCTGAAACTGTGACTTTTTTTTTTTTTTTTGAAAAGTTCATATATTCCTAAGAAAGCCTCTCTCAGTATAGTCATTAGCAAAATCTTCTTTACCTCACACAGAGATGGTTTTATTATTCCTTCTGAACTTCAGGTTTTGTGATTGGTGTTTTAACTGTTGAAATGCCAGCATCCCCTACTAACTTCCACAATGCGCTGTTCTGTGTGCTGCGATTTTCTTAGAAAATATGTTTTAAGATCAGTGTATTGTATGTAGCTACTTTAAACAATTTTTGTGGCACGTTATTTTCTTCAAATAATGAAGTTTTAAAGTTAATGAAACATAAAGAAATATAGTTTATTAATTCATGTTTATCAACAATATAGATTTATCTTGTGCATCAGTAAACATGTGGTCCACCTTACAAAAGCAAAAATAGGTACAGAGTGTGACTTTCTTGAATTACCACAGCTGAACAAAGAGGCTGCAAATCTTCTATCTGAAATTGAATTTGTGGGGCATGTAGCCCGGGACCTGTCACTGCTGAGAAGTTTTCTTGGGTGGGGTGCTCACCCAGGCGTGCCATGGTGAGATGAATGACTGAAAGAACAAAGTTATGAGAACAACTTGTGTGAAGGCACTAAGTGCTTTGTCAACAATGTCGGGTCGCAGCTGTGATTCTAAAAGTAAGAACAATGACAGGGTGCTCGGTGATTCGATCAAAGCCCCATGCCAGAAAAGATGGGTCAGACATTGTACTCGAATGTGTGTCCAAACCCTCACCTTCCACTGTATCACACCGCCTTCCTCCATGTTGCCATCTGAATTTTCTGTTACCTCGCCATATGTTGACTGTAATCACTTTCACCAAGTAAGGCATCATCACTTTCAGGTTGATATGTGTCATTTCAGTTACTAACTCATTAAAAATGTAGAAAAATCAAATGTGGTGGTAAAAGAGGAAAAGCAGGAGGAGCAGGAGAAGGAAACTGACAGAATAATTTACTCTGGTTAATTTATTTTTCCAAAGATCTAAGAATCTCATGATCATCTTAATTTCTAGGACCTGTACGTATTAAATATATTTTTTCAGTTACAATATACCTGTTTGCCAATATATGCACAAATTATAATTATACATTTTAGAAAGATTTCCACATAAACAGTTAAGGACTCAAACTGTGCTTGCTTTAGAAAAATTCTTCAGTTTTTTTTTATTGTAAATTTTCTCCTTCTTTCATAATACCATTTTCTTATAAATGTTTTCCCAAATATTAACATAAGTTCCACCAGTTTTTGACTCTGCAAAGGCATAGTGCAAGTAATCAGTTGCTTATCTTTAATTCTGATATTAATAATACCTCCTTACATTCTGCACAACAAAGATAGAGAAATTAAGGTATGCAGTTTTAAGTAAAATCCTTCTTCTTTATGTTGACTATTAACTGCAGACTTGACTGTCTCCATCAATAGTTCTCTGGAGTAGCCAAAGTTCATATTTGATAAGAAAAACTATAAGATTTTTGGAGGGCAGGGAATTGAATATTTGAAATGTGATATTTTTGTTGTCATAGGTCTTTTCTTCTAAGTTTACCAATAATAAAATAAAATGATTCATTGCTTAACTTCAAGATATTATTAAAGATATTAGCATACTTTACATATGAAGATATTAGCATGTTTTTAGCTTTCAGCTGAATTAATTTGCAATAGGTCATGCAGTGATTGAAAGTAAAACTAAAGGCCCTAATGCCACTTATTATTATTTATGCAATTTAATGCTTTTATTCTAGACCTACACATGCATTATGCAGTTTTTTAAAATGAAAATACAATTTAGTACATAAAAAAGCCAACAATCTCAGAAACAAAGACTAGTAAAACAGACAAATACAAAAATTGTTTGGAATACCTGGTTTTAAGTCCCCATGGACAAACATGTCAATCATATACCGACAGAATGCATACTGATCTGACGGAGTAGAGAGAAAAAGAGCAATGAAAAAATGTCATTGACACCCTTTGTTTTACTATGGAGAAATGGTTTAACAAAACAGCACATTTCTATTTTGGTTATGACATATTTTCTGTAAAGGAGTAATTTGCACTCAGATGGACATTCAAGGGGGGAGAGACATAATGAACATAATGCTCCACTTATTCAATACAATAACTCTTAAATTTTGAAACAGAGGTAATATCACAGTGGTTGTTCTTAAAAATCAGAACATTTTCATCAAATTTGCTACAGACATCATATTAAAGCAATTACTCCAATTTGTCCCTTTATAGATATATGATGATGAAACAGAAGTTTTACAAAAGAAAATTGTTTCCAACTTGGAATATTTTACCAAATATATAATCCCAGACCCTAAATGAAGCTGAGGAATATTTTGTCAAAAAAGCCTGCAGGAGGGTGAACTCCTTTGCAACTCCTTAGGAGTCCTCTGCATGGCAATGTCCTTTAATTAGAAGAGGAAACAAGAACAGACTAATGGTGCCAAATGATATCACCGTTAAGCTAATTCAGGAGTGATCCTCATAAGACCATTTGAAGATCTTGACTAGTCTATGGCCTATGGGGGGGTTAAGCAAAAATCAGAAAGTGGTGAACATTTGGGGCAAGCATAATTAAAAATGATTTAAGAAGTCATTATTATGACTTCTTAATAAAAAAATATATATATATTGTTTCATATTTTCACATGACTTTAAATCGGCCTGAGGCCAAACCAACTCAAGCTTCCATTGATGAAGATTCAGGTAAGATTCTGCAAGTTTTACCATAGCTTCTCTATATCTTGCATATTATGAATGAATCTTCTATTTAATTATCTACATTTTAATATTCCTAGAATAGATTTCTTATTAATCCACCAAATCCAAAGGCAGCATTGGGACCAAGAAAGTTTATTGACTTTAAACAACACGACACATTTTTAATTGCTCCAAATTAGGTATACCAAACAAGAAGCAACAAAACTTGTCATTATACAAATACACATTGATGGATTTATTTTTTGTAAACTTCATTCTGAGTATTAATATTTGTAATCAATTTTATTATGGAACTCTCCCAAATCTTTGAAAAAAATGTTATGGTGGTAGATCTAAAATATAATCATTTTTGTTAATTCCTAAATATGGGTAAGCCAAAACTCATGAAGTTTCTAAAAGTTGCATGTACTTTAATTGTTGAAAAGAGAGCACATTTTCCCACAGGTGAGGTAGTAGTGAGAAGAAAGCTTATCCCAGGTCAGTTGATGAATCTATTTGTTCTTTAATGGAATTTCAATGACACCTAAAGTTTAGATGCCACCACCTGGGTACCCAATAGTATATGGATGAAAAGTAAGATTAGAGCAGATGATAATTTATCTTTTCTGAACACAAAACTTTTCTTATAGAATGGGTGATTTTTCAGTAAGAGAAGAGAGAAAAAAGAAGTGCATTTTCCTTAACTGGAAGATCAGAAGTTGGACCAATACGATATTGTTGGCCTTTTCCTTTTGTTTCAGTACCTTCACTTTCAGTAACGTTAGATTTATCCTTCCTGCAATTCAGGAGCAGTTGTCTGTTAGCAATTCAAACATTAAATAGATCAGAAATTTGTCAAAATAAAGATTTGTGGGAACCATCATCACAAAAATTAGGCAGTGGATCAGTCTCCCCTGATGCATCAAGTTAGACTACAGATGCAGAATCTCTGATCTAAAACCCTTCAAGTTCCTTTTTCCTCACTGGTCACCAGTGGCACTATAGTCTCCTGGGACACCAAAGGAGACTTTTAGTGAGAATGTTGTCTGAAGTTTAGGATGCAGAGACTATTTGAAATTTGAGGGATTCATAAACCTCTAATGAAGCATTGTTCTTGCCCACAGGTGTGGTGGGGTGATTACACACACACCATGTTGAGCAGTGTACTGAATAAACTAAAACCACAGAGCGAAGTTTCTTCTTCAGCTGAATGTTGAGTATATAATGAAACTTTTTAACCTGGTATGAATAATTACCAAAGTGTCATGATTATTTTTATTGTGCCAATAATTTGTGGTTCCAAAATCATTCATTTCTTTAGTGAGTCAATAGATCAATGAGATTCTCATTTGAAAAGCAAATGCTGTGAGTTCAAAGAACTTCCTTTTTCATCTAGAAAATTATTTGAGTTACAACACTTAAAATGTTTCAGTTCTTTATAAATAAGGTTGCGATCTTGTAGTCTAATGGCACCAATATTTTAAAAATATTTCACATTAAGAATTGGGAAATATTTTACTTTAGGATGTCCATTTCTACCTGTTCTTAGGATTGATCTTAATGATGCATAACAATTCTAGAAAGAACAATTCTAGAAAGGTATGTGCTGGACAGTCCGTAGTGTGTCTGCTTCACCTGCCTACTGACAGAAAAACAAAGGATTCCTGATTCTAGAAGATTAATTTTATAGGAATGCTTCTTTAAACTCAGACCATATAGCAGGAAATTTTTCCTAAAGAAAATCTGAGTTGTCCTGTCATTTTAGCTCTCATGCTTATGGGATAATAACTTATATAATCTAACTTCAGACTTGGTCACCACTACAAAGTATTTTTCCTCCAATAGCATCATGGAATAATACATGCTGTCTGTTTCTCCCGTTCATGGTCCTCAGGGAGCAATGATGGTCCTCATTCAGCTGCTGCTGCCTTGTTGGTGATCCCTGGGGAGTGGCAGCTGAGGAAAAATTAATTCTGGGTATAGAATGTCAACAGAAAGGGATTCTTAAAAATAATCTCTAATGAGCATGGGATACATGTGGTCCTGTGCTCTATGGCAAATTCTCATTAGTTATACTGTCTCTGCCTGCCACAAGTATTTAAATAATTTTAGGAAAGAAGAAAAGAATAAGTAAAGTGTATAGCAGCTGGAAGATTTTTTTCCTCTCTTTTTCCTTTCCCCACTGATTTGCCAGATACCACCAAAACCTATGGAGCAATGTGCCATCATAACAACACTTCTTATCCCAACATAAATTGATTTAAATTGGTCCATAAAAACCTAGATTAGGTGATATATAAATGTCTGTAATTTTACGGTAGGCATTCATATGCACATGCATTTTATTCTCAATGATTTAAGTATAAAGGTACTACTTATGTATGCAATATTAAAAGTAATTACATTTAATATATTTATATTTCTACTATAAAATTAATTAAACTTTATGTCCTGTGTAGGCTTCAAACTTAGTCAAAGATCTATGGACCCTATTTTCTTTTTTTTAAAAAAGAACTGTTTAGAAATCTTAATGAAAAGAATACCTTAAACTTATTATGTGTAAGCAAATAAATATTCTCTTGGCCAAAGAAGACCTAGCTCAATTTTAGTGAGTCATCAATGTAAGAATCTCAAACTAAAAGTCATCTCACATATTTTTTAATATTATATTTGTATCTTTAATTAAAACTATCATGTGATTAGGATTTTAAATAAGCAAATGCTGTTAAGTCTTTGTGTAGGAAAAAAGTTAACCTATGTATGTGCCTGACCAATGATTGTAGGTTAAGTTTTGATTACTTACCTAATAATACATTTATTTCTTTGATAGTAGCTGTTCTAAATAAGAAGACTTGCTTTAGCAAATGTATTTGTTTAGCTGAAAAATCTTATTTGTGCATTTGTTTCTAATTATAGGTAATATTTAAATGTCTTTATAAGAGATAGTATATAATGTAAAAATAAAAAGAGTAAATTAAAAATGGAAAGTAGTGGAATGTTATTTTCAATAATATCTGATTACTGATAGGTATAAAATAAAGTACTTTGTGACCTGGAAAATAAATATTATTTGAAGATGTCCTAGTGATGTGTCTTTATCAATAAAGTATGGCCTCAAAGCCTCCAAAGGTAATAAAAATGAACATCCAATAACTTATTTATGTTCCTAGTTACTGGATAAGTATTTTGACATTCCCATATAAAACTGGCATACCTTTTTATGCACTCAATTTATAGATGAAAAATTAAGATAAACTTGGTATGTTTTAACTTGTTTCAGGTGATTACGGCTTTTTTTAAAAGGATAATCAAAAAGTAAAGTATTTTAAGATCTAAATAATCTAAATATTAGTGAATCAGGAGATTAATTTTCTTATACTCTATCATCATGCAATATTCCATCATATATTTTCTCTTTATTTACTATGTGCATTTTCTACTCAACATATTCCATAAATGACATGATTTAAAGAGAGATTACAACTAATATTTTTATTTTTTCAAGGTAATATAATCATCTTAAAAACTAAAGAAAAATTTAAGTTTCAACATTTTAATTCATTCATATCCTCGAATATTACATTGAAATAAGTGAAACTATCTAAATCAAAGCTTTTGGATCACAAAAAGTTAAAAGGAAAAAGTGAATATGTTCTTCCTTCCTTCCTTCATTTTAAAAATACCTTTTTAAAAAATATATATCTTTTTCATATAAATCAGTTTACAAATATTATTTCTGTATTAAAGTTTGTAAATATTGTGATTTGAGGGAGATAAAAATATAAAAGAAGATGAAACACAAAAGTGGACTGCAAATCTCATATCTGGTTCATTATAATTAGGAAAAAATTATTCTCAGTTGTCCTGTGCAAGCAGCTTAATCAATAAAAAAGTTTTGAGTTTTTTTTGTGTGTAAGAGAGAGAGGGACAGTAGAAGAGAGAAAGAGAGAATAAATTTTATTTAGTTTTTCATCTGGTTTTCATTGCTCTAACAATTTGTTGCCTACATGGTGGTGGGGTACAAACTCCTGTCCTTGTGTGTGTGCCTGGCAAGTGGAATAACACTTGGCCATTGCTCCAGCCCCAAAATATTTTGAAAAAATAAAAGTTTCATAGAATCCAATTCTTCGATTTTAGTGCTCACATAAAATTATTCCATTGCTACTAGAGTAAAATCAAATTATGATTTGCTACATCTGTAAGACACAGCATTTACAGGAATAGGTTAGGACCTACATTCTTGAAGGGGGGTCTGAGGATATGTAGTTGCTGGGCTTCAACATGCAATGCATTGAGAGTGTTGCTTCAGAAAGAGGAACTCATTTGCTGAAACCCGCCTCCTGAGGACACATGTGACCAAAACGGCTCCCAACACCCTACTCAGGGGCATCACCTTGAGGTCGTGAAGCCTCTTCGGACCCCTTGATGGGATAGGTTAAATATATGTTCCGCCCTCATGAACAGCTCATGGTCCCCATTGCTGCATATGGAACTACTACCTGCATGGGCTCTCCGCCCCTTGCTGACCTTTCCTTTCATTGGTCCCCATACTCTTTATAACCGCACGCACTTCCTCAATAAAGGAGTTCCTGCTGCGACTGGTCTCCCTGACGGGTCTGATTGTCCTCCTTAGGGAGGGCTGTGAACGGGCAGTCAGCCGACCCTTGCCTCTCTTGGCTGCCTTGGTTGGGGCGTGCTTCTCTCCTTCTCCCCTGCGGGTCACGGGGAACACGAGAGGCTAAAAACCCCAACAGTAGTGATCTGGAGTCAAGAATGGACTTAAGGAAGGAAAGACTCAAAAAGGTCCACAAAGTGAGACTAAATCTCCTTCAATATCCTTCTTAAAACTCCACCACGAAGTACTTCAGGTTCTATCCCACCTCCTTGTAAATGTTGTACCATTTCTGAACTGAGGGTGTAATTTTGCCATCACTCTTGTTGAGAGGCAACTGGAAGCTGTAGCACTTAGTAGATACCAACACAGGACCCTGAGAGTTCTTTTTTCTATGACTTGTTGCATATTAAATTAAATGAAATTTATAATTTGATCATATTCTAAATGGTGTGTGCTTGCAGAGGCATGGAGCATGTATAGTTTTTATAGTATTTATTATCTGATTTGGACATAGACTTCTTAACAAAGTCCTTGAAATTGCAATCAATTTTTTTTTTCTGAACCGCTTTTCTCTTGAGTATGACACATAAAATTGTTTAATTGTTATTATACCTCTTAATGGAAATTCTAAATCTCAGGAATTCAACATTTATCCCCAACATTTAAATAACTCCAAAAACTAGCTCCAAAATCCCCTTTAAAATACTTCAAAATGCATCCTTAAATATGTTAATACATTTTAGTATTTCTATAAATAAATATTAATTCCCATTTTATTATATTTCCTTTCAGGGTATTTACTTGCATGTCCCTCTGTTTGGAGTCTGATTTGGTCTTTTTCAGATTTTAATTTCACTGCATTTGCTTCTTGCCCAATATTCTTTTAGAGCCTCGGGCTGCCTCCTCCTCTGAAAGTTTACCTTGCTGCTCATGCTTTGACAGGGCTGCAGCCTCTTTGTCGTCCTTTCCTTTGTCTTTCTCTTTGGATTTTGCTGATGGTTTCTGTGCTTCTTTTACTCTTGCAGCTGTTGGCTTCATTTTCTCTGCTTTCCCGCCTCTCTCTTCCTTTTTAGTCTTGTCTTCAGTCTTTTCTTTAGCCTTAGCTTTCTTTTCTTCTGTTTAGAGTTAAGAAACATTGGATTATTACTTTTTTATTTACCAATAGAATATTGCTTCTGTAATTGGCCTTAAGTACAATTTTAAAATGAAAGAGAAAAGAAAAAAAAAAGAACAAAAAACTAGCATTCTGGCATAGATATTTGTGACTTATCAAAGCTTAATGCAGCATATGAAGCGCTATATTAGACATACAGTTCACCTGCAATGTGTACCTATTTTTCAATTTATGCATAAAACACTATTTCTAGGTAATCAAGAGAGATTAGGCTGCATTGGCGGTCAACAGGTTATTGTTCTGATGAAACCACTTTGGAAACAGTAATTTAGACCAGTTTCTTGATATGGAATTCCTCAATGGTGCTGTGTATTGAGATTCCACAAGGAGGGGAGTTATGCTATATGCATTATCCAAAGTTATTTGGCCATAAATTTCTCGTACAAAAATTATCCACTTAATTCATAAGCTTCTAAGCTTCCAATGTCTTTGTGGTTTCAGACTCTATTCAGGGAATTTTCTTGTACATTCTATGAACATGTTTTATTTTAAATCTCCTGTGCTTGTTTCTGTTCTTTCCTACAGCAAACTCATACATGCTTTGTGACTGAAAAGTAAATTTGATTTCTGTGAATAACTTCCAAAACATCATTCTCGAACCCCACACTGAGACAATTATTAGGGTCTGTTAGGAGATAAAGTTCTTCTATGGCCAACAGCCAAATTCATTAAATTTACCTTAAAAAACGCTTCCATAAAACCTGAACCTGTCTTTGTCTGTGCTCATATCTACTGATGTATATTCAAAGAACAGCACAATAATATATATATATATATGTGTGTGTGTGTGTGTGTGTGTGTGTGTGTGTGTGTGGTGTGTATACATATATATCTGAAGAAATGTTAATGTTTAAAATTTTAGTGTTTAAAACCCTGGGATATCTGTTTTCATTCTCTCCCTTTCACAGCACCTTTCCAAAGGTGCTCTTCTTCTACTGTACTACATCTTTTTTCTTGAACATTGTATGTCTTTTTGCATGACAAATATTTTCAGACTGCAGACCTTACATTTTCCACATTTTCTATATGTCTAAATTCCACAATATTCAATTTACGTGCAAAAAAATGGGTTTTCCATTAGAATTAATAATTGCTTCCCTGAGCTTCCATTGACCTGAACTTTTATTAAAGTATTTTATTCCCTATTATATTTTGAATTACAGATCATTGTTCATTTATCAGTCTTCCCTCTAAGATTTGTAAGCAACTTGAGGATAAGAACTTTATTATTCACCTTTATACCACCATTGTATCTAGCACAGTGCATTTTTCAGAGAAAATCAGAAAAAATGTATACTTAATTAGCAGTTTTAATCAGAGAGTAAATATTTCACTATACTCAGGGAATATATATAATATAGTGCTATAGAAATTAAACATGTAAATATAAGTGTTAGAATAAACTTATCAAATCTTAGAAAACTTGTCCACTGGTTTTTGATGTGTACTTCTTATGTGAAATTGTCATTTTTGGCTGCTGTGAGTATCATTTACCTCATCCTTTGTAGATTGCCACTGATTTAAGCATGGTTTTACACTATATGACATTTAGATCTATTTTAATTTAATTAAAATTATAAGTAGGCAATTTTCATATAATCATTAATTTTAAGTATAAAAGAATAATATTTTCTATACCTATTTTAGACACTTATCTTTGACCTTCATCTTTGAAACAGATAACTTTGCTTTCATTAGGCCAAAATGAATGAGAATTCAATAATGAGGTGAATATAATGAGGAAAACATTGTGAAAAATAGAGCAACAGCCGACTTCCATTTGCTTTTATCTAATTGAATCAATACTCTTAAATTTTGTGACAAAATATTTTGCCCCCTTTTTAGCAAAACGAATTTAAGAGATATTTGTACTTAGGAATTCATTGAAGACTTAAAAAGAAAAAAAATATTGCCATGTTGTATTCAAATAACCCACTTTTAGTTAGAAGATAATTGATTCATGACATTTGCCAGATGTAAAACAAAGTGGTTTAATCAAAAGAATGACACCAGCATATTTGCTATAATCTCTAAGTAGTGTAACCCATTAACAACTTTGTATGAATCAAAATGTCTGTTTCATGCCTAGGTACAGAAAATGTTACCCAATAAATATACTGAAGTTCTACCCATTTATGGAACTAAAAAATGACAAATTTCATCTCTCATTCATTAAGGAACTACAAATTGCTAAACTATTCTGTGTCTCAGCTTCCCTGCATTTAAAATAAATAATCATTGTAGCTCCCTCTTCCTCTAAGGATACTGTGGAAAAAAGTAAAATAATGAACAGCAACAAAAAAGCATTGAAACTTGCAAAATAAATACATAAAGTCCTAGTATAAAAATGTATATTTTGCATTCCTAGAGCTCTTCGGAGTTTCTCTAAAACTTAGCCAGAATTCACTATATAGCAGAAATGACTAATTTTATTAATTCCACACATGAGGAATCCAAAAACCAAAAGCCATTTGGCAAAGATGGTACAACCAAATGAGACAGGAATAAAAACAGTGAAACCAGAACATCTGATCGTTTTCCCAATCACAGTAGCTTTCTACTGTCATAAATGTTAGCCTGTGGAAAAGACACCAAAATATATCTTAAGACATGTGGGGACAGGTGCAAATATACACAGACCCAGTGAAAGCGATACGAAGTCTTCCTGCAAGTGGTTATGACAGCAATAGCCTCCCCTTCATTAAACACAAACATTAGAAGACTGATATTTTCAGGCCAGTTAGATAGCCTGGGCCAAACTTGGCTCTCTCCTCTCAATATCTCATTCCATCATTGTCTTCTTCCTCTTTCCTCTTTTTGACTTTTTTCTTTTTTTCTACACTACTTATTGATGCATTATAATTATATATAATGATGGGATTTGTTGTTATATGTCTGTAATGCACACAATATAACAACATAATTTCACCAATATCCCTCTCTGGCACTTCCCCGCTTCCTCACCTTCTGCCACCCCTGATCCCTTTATATTTTTTACTGATTTCCCTTTGAGTCTTTTTTTATTTTTAGTTTTACTTTTTTACTTTTCCATTTTTAATTGATTATGTAGGAACTATTTGCTATCTTCGAGATGCAAAACATACTTTTAAAAAAAATCCTCCCTTTTTCTGCCTCATTTTCTTCACATATTTCCTCTGTCTCCTTCTCTTTCCTCTACTCTACTACTTTCCTTAGCTAGTCTATTAATTTGTATTTGAATGGTTCTTTATGTAATCCTGTCCTTCCTTTCCCCTCTCTTTATTTACTCTAGCTTCCACATATGATAGAAAATATTAGACCTCTTTATTAACAGCAGAAGTAGGCTAGGTCTGATACAGGGTCTGACACTTGTACCATGGTAGATAATGAAAGAGCCACTGTTCTTCAGGAGAAAGTTCTGAAGTGGACTAGTCAGTTGCTGCCCTTGGACAGACCATGGTTGAAACAGAGCTAGAAAAACTGTTTCATGAAAGTGCCTCGGGGAATCAAAATTCTTCCTAAGGAGACTCCATTCTGACACCTTTCAAAAGTTTATCTTTTGCTTTTTCTTTCTAATGGTCAGTTTTTTCATCTGTTAAATTTGTTATTAACATGGAGAATTACTAAAATCGCTACTAGCATTTAGATTTTTGTATACATACATATCTGTGTACCTGTATGTAATTTATTTTCATTCACACCTGTGAAACTAAAGAAAGCCAAACAGAATAAAAATTCATTTACCTATACATTTAATATTGAGAGTGAATTCATGCTAACATTCACAAAAAATCTCATTTTACAATCCAAACATTTTAGCTTCAATAAATTATTAGCTTAGCTTATGGAAAAATGTAATTTAAAATATTTCTGCCTCAAATTATCTAATATTCTATATTTTGTGAATTAACACACTGAATATTGAAAATACTTTCTTCTAAATAATTAGTTTCTTGAACATGATAGATTACAATTTTAAGAATCTACTGATGATGGGGCTGGAGCAGTGGCTCTGAGGTTATGGCGCTTGCCTGGCCATGCGCAAGTACACGGGTTCAAACCCCAGCACCCAAATACACAACTAAGTGCCAGAGCAATGAAAGCCATGTGAAAAACTCAATACAAATTGATTCTCTCTGTCTCTGTCTCTCTCTCTCTCTCTCACTGTCCTTCTGTCTTTAAAAAAAAAAAATCTACTGATGACTTTTATTTTAAAATAGGAACGAGATAATTAAATTTAGGGGATAAAATCGAACTATCAGTTCATATTCATTTTTTTCTAACACAAAACAATTAGTAGCTAAATTTAGAATAGAAATATCAGTTTTACTCAATCTAATAAAATACAAGTTACAGTAATATTCTAATTGATTTGGAAGAGTATACTATCCAGATACTTTAAATGTTCAAAATCTTAAAATAATGATGAAGATATATGCATAGAAAAAGATAAAACTCTGAGTTTGAATCTCTTGAAATCAAACACAAGGTATAATGCTGGCCAAAAACTACGAAGCAGATATGTTAGTTTCTTACTGCTGAAGTAACAAATAATCACAAATTGGGCTGCTTAAAAGAATACCACTTATTATACACAAGTTTACATGATTAAAAAATGTTGGCTCAGTATAACTCAACTGGGTTCTCTGGTTAAGGTTCACAAGTCTAAAATCAAGCTATCAACAGGGCTGTTTCCTAGTGAAGTCTCTGTGGAAAAATATTTCTTTTTCATGTTTCCATGTGGTCAAGAGGACAAGTCCTTACTCTCCAAAATGCTTTTATCTGCTGCTAAATCTCTTTGCTTTTACATACTTTGTAATAGCATGTTGAACCCAACTGTGTAATCCCTAATAACCTCCCTGTTTTAGATCAAACTTCACTACTACTGTGAAATTCTGTTGGCCATATCATATAACATCATCAAGGGGATGGCACCAAGGGGTAAAAGTCAGAGATTAAAATTCTCCCAATCATGTGTAATGAAGTTCTTCGGTATTCTTCATAGTTGGCTTTATTATTCTTAGGTAGTAAATATTAAACATAAGTTTCCTCTTATGTAAATGAAGTGCTAAATGCTTATAAACATCTGATTCTCCTCTACCCAAAATATAATCTTTCAAAGTAAAAAATATTCAATTATGAAAATAATAAAGGGGAAATTTACCTTTTGCCATTGCCTTTGTCTCTGGTTTTTCTTTTTTCTCAGTTTTTTCCTTGTGAGTTGCTTAAACAGAAAAGTTCACATTAGTACACACTTTAATCGATTTCAAAACCAAGTTTTTTCTTGACCTTAGTTTCACAGAAACCAACATCATGGACTGCTTTGAGGATATATGACACTGATGAATCTAATACTGGAATAAAGTGGTAAATGCAATCATATGTGTAGACAGAAAGCATTCTGAAAGCGAGATCCTCTATTTTTTTTTAAGTCATTATTGCAAATAAATAAAACATTCAAGGAAGAAAAATCTAAGAGGGAGCAATTTTATAAGAATTTGTTATAAAAATGTTACCTTTATGTCAGGAAGAAAAGCTCTGTTCAGGATTAACAGCAAGATGTATTTAAATAAGGACTGAAGATTTGATTAAGCTCAGTGTTTCTCAACAGGAGCACAACTGACACTTGGGGAAGAACAATTCCTCACAGCAGGGGACTATTTTATGCATCCAAGTAAAATGTTGAAGTAAAATGTTTGGCCTTTCTGGAGTCTGCTTATGAAATTCTCTCTAGCCCAATGTCATTTTGACAACAAAAAATTTTCCAAATATTCCCTAAAGGGTACACCTTTAATTGAGAGTGAACAGTAGCATATAGAGTAATTCAAAAAGCAACTGTTAAAAGGGTAAATTGTGTTGGTTGATCAGTATTCTGTATGATACCTGAAATATGCTTTCTTGCTACTTATTTAGTTAATTGATAAATCAATGTGAATTCTTTTTAACTTGTCTTTTATTTACATACACTGATAAAATCTTGCGTACATAAATAAAATAAAGGTTGTGTGAAAAGAACTATAACATGTTTAGCATATTCTCGTATTTCAAATATATTAAACTAAGTGGTTTGGTGCTTTCCCTAATCACTATATATTTTTCAGAATTTGCATAATATTTGTTGGAGAATAAAAACAGGACTTAAATAAGTTCTGGAAAATTAAGTGACAAAATACAAAATTTAATTAGACAGTTGGTTTAAGGAAGAACCAAATTAAACCATTAAACATTCCATTTCTCTGGCTATATAAGAATAGTAAGGTACATCAGCTTTACTTATAAAATGAAAAAAAAGCATTAGGAGGTGGTGCCTAATGGGAGGTGTTTGGGCCATGTGGGTTCCAACCTTATGAATAGGTTAATGCCATTCTCAGAAGTGAGTTAGCTCTTGCAGGAATAAGTTGGTTCTTACAAGAGTGGGTTGTTATAAAAGATACTTCAGCTTTCTTGTCTCTCTCACCTTCTGCCATGTGGTAATACAGCAAGAAGGCCCTCACCAGAAGCTGAGAAGATTCTTTCACCATGCTCTTGGGCTTCTCAGTATCCAGAAACGCAAATCGAATTAAACCTATTTTCTTTAAAAGTGACAAATCTGTAGTATTTTTATAGAGTTTATTATTTTTAAATTTTTATTTATTTATTTGTTTTTGGTACCAGAGATTGATCTCGGGAAACTATTTCCACTAAATCACAGTCCCAGTCCTTTTTATTTTTTTATTTTCAGGTAGGGTCTCACTAAATTGCCAAGGGTCTTGCTAAGCTGCCCAGGCTGTCCTTGAACTTGCAATCCTCCTGCCTCAGTTTCCCTAGCACTGGGATTACAGGCGTATACCACCTGTAATCTACAGTCCAGTCTGTAGCATTGTTTTTTATGGAAGCAGAAAATAGCCTAAAATACAGCGTATATATAGTATTCCCAAATTCTTAGACCATGAAAGCCTCATAGAAATTTTAAAGCACAATGCCCAGTTGAAAACCAAATGACCTTGAAAGATGCAGAGCTGCTGAGAAAGCAGGAGCCTCCTCCTCCAGGTATCGAGCATGCCCCACAGCCACATCCACTACCTTCTGGGCTTATGGGTACCAGAGTGGACAATTTTAGCTAAAGAAGCACTATGACAGGATAAATAGGGCATAATCCACACAAGGTCACGGTATGCATTAGAATGTTTTATAAAACACAGCTGCGCCTTTATTGGCATACAGAAAATAAAAGATCACCACCAACCCCATAGAAATCCAACAAATTATAAGATCGTATTTTGAAAACCTATACTCCTCCAAATTTGACAACTTGGAAGAAATGGATAAATTTCTTGACACCTACAGCATCCCTAAATTAAATCAGGAGGATATTGAAATCCTAAATGGCCCAATCACAGACACTGAAATACAGTCTGCAATTAAAAGTCTA
>PVKS010010634.1:0-59448 GCA_004027875.1 Aplodontia rufa | reverse complement strand
CCTACACTAGATACCCATTTAACACATGAGTTCTTCTGGGGGAAACTGCAATAGATGAAACCCATAGTAGCTTATCTATGTGTTAGCATTACCCCTGGTTATCAAAGTTTATACACATTGATTGCTACAGTTTTGACATTGTTTCCCCCTCATCTGTATCCTGTATCGCAATATACTTCTAATAAATGTGGAAAAAAAATTCAACTACTTCCATGAAAGCTTTTTTTAATTCAAATTTAACTCACAAAGAAATGGAAAATTGAAATGTCCATGAACTATTAAATAAAGTAAATTTTCTCACAAAGAATGCATCAGGTCTCAGGCATCACTTGTTAATTCCATCAAAGATTTAAGGAACCATTTATGCTAATATGTCACAAATTTCCTAATTAGAAATGTAGTGGGAATATTTTCCATATAATTTTATGAGGCTGGTTTTTTTCTGATTCTAAAATCAGACAGTCTTCACATATAGCATAAAAAAGAAAACTAAAAAAAAAAAATGGAGGACTAATGTTTCTTAATTTCAAAAATTTCCTACAAAGCCACAGTAATCAAGACTGTGTGCTATAGGTATAATGTAATAAAATTGAGAGTACAGAAATAAATCCATACACCCTTTGACAACTGATTTCAACCTCATAAACAGATGCAAAACTCCTTTACAATGTGTGGTTAATAAAATCCAATAACACATAAAATAGATCATATGCCATAAATAAGTAAGGTTTTTCCAAGTAATGAAACTTGGTTTAACATTTGAAAGGCAATTAATGAGTTCACCAGATAACCGTAAAAGAGTAAAGTTACATTGCTAACTCAAAATTCATTAAGAAAAATGGGAAAATTTTATTCCATATTCTTTTCTTGAGTGTTAGGTGTCATATCTAAAAAATCATTGTCTAACCCAAGATCATAGAGCTTGTAAGTTTTCTGCTAAGCTTGTTTTAGCTCCTATATTTAGAGTTTTGGTCTGTTTTGATTGATTGACTGATTTTTTTGTTTATTGTATGAAAGGGCAGGGGAGCTTCATTCTTCTGTGTGTGGATGTCCACTTGACCCAATACCAAGTGTTGAATGAACAGACTGACCCTCCTTAGTTGAGTTGTCTAGACATCCCCTGTAGAAACTAGTTGTCAAAGGGTATATGGATTTATTTCTGTACTCTCAATTTTATTACATTATACCTATAGCACACAGTCTTGATTACTGTAGCTTGGTAGGAAGTTTTTGAAATTACAAAATGTTAATTCTCCAATTTTGTTTGTTCTTAAGATTATTTGCCTACACATTAACTTCTTTTTTTTATAAAAAAATATAACCAATTGTGAAAAACTAAAACAAGCCAATGATGAAATACTCGATTCATCAAGAAGCTATCATACCGTAAATATCTACAATCCTAATTTCAGAGTTTGAAAATGAATGAAACCAACTGATGGAACTAAAAGACAAAATGACAGATCCACAGCTAAAGTGTGCTATATTGAGTACTTCAGCTCTTCTCTCTATAATTGATGTAACACATAGACATGAAATTAGTGCACATATAGAAGAAAAAGGAACTGTAAGAGAAATGTAGAAGAAAAATTATTAAAGAATAAAAAAAGAAGCTGCAGTTTCAACTAATTTGACCTTATTGCTACTTACAAAATACATTATTTCAAAACGGCAAAATACACATTCTTTTCAGGTATTCATGGGGCATTCACAAAGAAAAATCATTTTCTAGAATCATACATTTATTTTTTTATTTTTAAAATATTTTTAATAGAGAAGGACAGTGAGAGAGAGAGAGTGAGAGAGAGAGAATTTTTATTGAGTTTTTCACATGGCTTTGGTTGCTCTGACACTTAGTTGTGTACATGGGTGCTGGGGTTTGAACTTATGTACTCGCACATGCCGGGCAAGTGCTGTAACCACCGAGCCACTGCTCCAGCATAGAATCATACATTTAAAAGGATTAACAGGCACAGAGTATCTGTTATTGCTATAATGGAATTTGATTGGAAATGAACAAGCAAAAGGAATGTAGGAAATACCTGAATGTTTGAAAATTAAATACCATGCTTCTAAATAACCTATGGGTCAAAGAAGAAATAGCAAGGAAAATTGGAACATATTTTGAATTGAATAAAAATGAAAACAAAACACATCAGGATTTGTGTGATGCTGCTAAAGCAGAGATCAGGGACAGCACATAGCATCAAATTTTTATACAAGACTAGAGAAATGGGGTAAAAATCAATGATCTGTCTTTTTCCATCTTAAAAAGGTAGAAAATGAAGAATAAACCCAGTGTAGACAGAACCATCTAATGTGTTGTAGGTATCAACATGTGTTACTTTCTATCGCTAATATGTCCCTAGTATGGATATATTTTTGCATATTTTAATTAGCTTATTTGTTTTCTTACTGTTGCATTTTGAGAGATTAAAAAAAAATTCCCCAAAATCTACTGCAGCTATTCTCTAAATTTTCACCAAGATTATAGATTTTTATGACAGTTGTTAGAAATAAAATTATTTTTTAATAATGAGGTGCAGTAAGAAAACCAAGCACATGCCCGGAAGTGGGTGAGCAAGACAGACGATTTCTGCAGAAGGGTGCACTCACAAAGGGGACCCCATTAGCAAGCACACTTGGGTGGGTAATCTGCCAATTTACATCTCCAACCTGACACAATCCTACCCTTCATTCTGATTGGAGGAGCTCAGGGGTACAATCTGAATGACTGGCAAATATAAAATTGGGGAGGGTACAGAAAACAGCTACAGGGTGTAATGGGATATCTGATAAGGAGTTTAAAAACGGATTATCTCTGATCACATGGTTTTCAACCTCAGATGGCTTCCTTTTACATGAGAACCTTAAGACTATGTTCTGATCGTGGAGCATCAGACTCCCTATTTCTTACGCAGTTACTGGAAGGAACTCAGATGTTATGGGAAGAGGAAGAAGCAATAATCTATAAGTAAGAACCATTGTGGCTTTAGTCACATGGCTATACTAATACTGATATATTTTATTTTTAGATGTCCAAACTTTCTGTTGGAAAAGAAGCAAAATGTAGTTTCACTTACTTCTTTAAATAAATAGCTATTTATTTAAGAATTTTTTTGAACACTAGCCATACACAAATTTGTGCTAGGCACCAAGAAGCCTTTGCTGGTTTAGGAATAGTAAGATCTTCAACTTGACAATGCAAGGGAACTTGATTAAATTTAAGCTATTAAAGTTCAGATGACAGAGAATAATCTTTCCAGAAGTAGCAGCTGATTGAGTGCATTCCCCCCCCCAACTGACTCCACAGTCTTTTTTAATGAAAGATCAGCAGTTTCTGCATAATGCACCCCATGAAGAAGAAATGATTTGTGGTCGTGCTTATCCTTAGATCCAGATTTATTTAGGGCAACAGCAGCGACACATTTTCTCCAGAGAAGACTCAGCCAGAAAAGGAGGGTTAAGGTCTTGGACTTTGGCTTCTGAATGATAAGTTCTCTATAAAATAGGAGGTCTCCTGTGAGTGAGTTGCTAAATAAGGTTGGTCCAAGTGTGGAAGAGACAGGGAAAGCCTTGTGGATGACACAAAGGGGAGAGATATGCAAACAAGACATGAATCAAAGGGTGGTGTCCAGCATAGTGAGGCAGGGTCCCTCTGAATCTTTCCTGGGACCAGTGATGTGGTTAAAAGAAAAAAAGAGCAATTTCCATTTCTACCCTGAGCATCCAGTCTACTCTAAGTCCTCAGCATCGCAACTCACATGGGGATGAATCAGTCATAGCCAATGATACTACAATGAGTTGGGCAAAGAGGGAAAAAAGACTCTGAGTCAGATGTCCTAACCGTTAGGAAAAGACAGAGAGGTTCTTCCATGTCTAAAAAGACTGATGAAGAATGGCAGTCATCGTAGAAAATTCAAACGAGAATTTAGAGTGAGCTGTGACAATGCAGAGAATCATAAGCTTCTAGAGATCAGACTATGATGTGAGTTTCTTAGTCTCCACCTCTGTACCTACCAATTCTTAGACACACCTGGGAGGAAGGAAGAGAAGGAGGGATGATGCGGGAGGGAAGATGGAGGACCTCGTTGAGGAAGGGCTGTTCTAAGCAGAATAAAGAAACAAGTTTCTCAACAGAGGAAGTCCAAAAAGCCTATAATCATATGAGAAAATGCTCTACATCACTAGCAATATGAGAAATGCAAATCAAAACTTCATTGAGATTCCACCTTACTCTGGTCAGAGTGGCAAAAATGAAGAACACAAACAATGACAGGTGCTGGAGGGGCTGGGGGAAAAGAGGAACACTGTCACATTGCTGGTGGGACTGCAAACTGGTACAGCCACTCTGGAAAGCAGTGTGGAGACTCCTCAAAAAATTAGGGCTGGAACTGCCTTTTGACCTAGCTATCCCACTCCTGGGTATCTATCTGAAAGAGCTAGAATTGGCTTACTATAGAGATACAGCTTCATCATTGTTTATAGCAGCCCAATTTACTATAGCTAAATTATGGAACCAACCCAGATACCCCTCACTTGATGAATGGATCCAAAAACTGGGGTACATATATATAATGGAATACTACTCGGCTATTAGAGAAAATGATATTATGGCATTTGCAGCCAAATGGATGGAGATAGAAAAAATTTTGCTAAGTGAAGTATCACAAACTGAGACTCAAGGGCTGAATGTTTTCTCTCATTTGTGGAAGCTTGAATATAAGCAGAAACAGTACGTTAGATGGCTAACCTAACAATTACCTCTACATGTATGAATTCTTACATGATGATGGGGTACTGTGCTTAGATTCCTGGGGGACATAGGGAGGGGGGCAGGGAATAGGAAGGACATCAAGGTGACCAGAGGGAGGTAGTATGGGGGAATCTGCTCTGAGGGGAACCTCCAACTTCCACGAGAAGTCCAATTAACTGGGGGCTTAAGTAAAGTGAAACATGGAACCATGGGGAACCCTAAGGGGGGGGAACCATGGTCTGGCACCAGTATTGGCTTGTTCTGTCATTACACTGCTGTTCTTGATTGTTTGATGATGAACCCCTCCTAAGTGTAAGACCATGTGTATTGAATAAAAAAAGAAAGAAAGAAAGAAAGAAAGAAACAAGCAGACCTGTCCTAAGGATTTCTTCTAGAGCCCATAAGGCCAGACTCAGGGATATCTTCCCACAGCTGATGGAAGCCTGGCAGTGACAATGGTGAGGACAAGCAGAGCGGGCCTGGGCTGCTAGTGCACTGAGCTGTTGGCAATTTCCATCTTTACTCTGCTCTTCCCTGACATGAATGCTTTCAAATGATTCTGGGTCTTCTCATTATTGGAATCTGGGTCACAAAGGTGGGGATGCAGGCCGTAATGGTGTTTTAAATAATTAAGTAGCATGGATTTTTTGCCAAAGGTCATTCCCTTCCTACCGTTCAGAATCTCAGACTCTTGACACCTGTGTACAGCAAAATCTTTAACAAATTAGTGAACATTGGAAGCCCCTCTCCTTTCTACCTATGTATGTAGACCCCTGCAAGAACTGAGCTGGGCAACAGAAGCTGCTGCTAATTAGTGGAACACTTAGCAGCTCATCAGGGTGCTGGGTCACATCCACAAGGATGCTGGTCTTGGACTTTGCTCAGATAGGAAAAGAAGTCACGATGTGGTCTGAAGAATATGTGGCAAAAGAAGGAGCAAAAGGGCACGATCTGCTTTTTTGTTGTCTTCCCTGACATTTTGTTGGATAGAATATATATATATATAATTTATTTATTTGTTTGTTCATTTGCTTTTTTCTTTTTCAGATACACACAAGAAAGGATCCCCCCCCCCTTGGAGAATCTACTGTTTACTATGTGAGTTTGGCTGTATAGCTGGGGAAACCTCTGCAGAAATTTGCAATTTGTTGTTGAATCTTTCACTGACTTCATTCTTACCTGCAGACAGCTTTTCTCTGGTACCAAATACAAGGACAGTGAATTAGCTCTTGCTAGGTTCAGAACTGGAGAACACAGTGGGGTTATGAATTTGACTTTAAAGTCACCAAAGCCTTATCCAGTGCTCCTGGGTGTTGGTCTTACGAGTCCTCTGGGGCATTGCTGGGCTCTGGGTTGGTGGAAGGGCCTGGTGTGGAAAGGAGTTTATGGGGGCTTGCTTCTCACAGAATTTCCTAGGGTACAACTGGGATTCCTCTGGAAATGAATTCCTTAGAGACCAGCTCTTTGTGGAAGTAATTTGCTATCAGAGATTCTGCGTCTTGTTGTCTGTGAGCTACATCTCCAGTCCCGATGTTTCAGGGCAGGAATAAAGAGCTTCCCTCTGAAGTCTGGAATAAAATGTTTTATGTCCCCAAGCCCCATCCCCAAACTGGGAAATAAATGTGACTGACGTTTGAATGTCATCGTTATTAAAATTTCTTCCTCCTATTTCTGGTACTTCTTTTGTATGTCTTATGCATCAAGTTGCCTATTGAAGTCAGTTAATTTTTAAATGCCTTGTTGAGCATGTGAATTTATTAAAAGCAAACAAACAGAGCGCTTTTGTGGATAATTATTTTAAGCTCTTCATTAGTCAGCTCTTTATTACCCCAAGAAGCAGAGAATTGTGGAGTGAGCCAAAATATATTCTGAATATTGAAAATGATGTCACAAAATAAATCTATGCTCTGCAATACATTTGCGGAATTCTCCTCTGGGATTCATTGGCTAAGAGTTTCTTCATGAATGAATGCTGAATTTCTTGAAAGGCTTTTCCTGTGTCTGTTGAAATGATGCAATGGGTTTCTTTTTATTTCTACAATTGTGGTGAACTACATTGATTGATTTTGCAGTTTTAACTCCACTTTTTATTCCTGGAATAACTCCAATATGATTGAGATGCATTTCCACGTTCCAATATTGCAGCTGTCCTTGTCAGAACTTGCTATTAGGTTATGCCCTTAACAAATAAATGGGGAAAAGTTCCCTCATTTTTATTCTCTGAAGAGGTTATTGTAAGATTGGTATTTTATCAGTGATCATCTGGCTGAATGTTCTTTGTAGAAAGATTTTAACTTACAGTAGCCCTCCTTACCTGTGGGGGTGCCTGAAACCTCAAAACAGTACAAAGCCTATTTTTCCTAATATGTACATACCTATAATAAAGTTTAATTTATAAATTAGGCACTGTGAGAGATTAATTTACAAAGAACAATTGCAATAATATACTGTGATGAAAGTTATGTGAATGCAGACTCTCTTTCTCAAAATATCATATTGTGCTTTTACCTTCTCACTTAAAAAAATATATGTTTGGCATACAGGAAGTGCCATTATCCCTACTCTTGTGTACTGGGGCCATTATCAGGTAAAATAAGGGTTACAAGAACTCAAGCACTGCAATACCATGATAATTGATGTGATAACCAGGTTGGCTGCCAAGAATTTACCAGGTAGATAGCACATATAAGGTGTATTCACTGGACAGAGGACCAATTCAGGTCCCTGGTGGGATGGAGTGTGAGGGTGAGAGATTTCATCTTGTTACTTAGGATGACATTGAACTGAAAACATACGGATCTTTTATTTCTGGCATTTTCTATTTACTATTTTTGGACTACAGTCTAACTCAGGTAACTGAAAAATTGAAATATAAGTGCAGATAAGGTGGGGGCAATTACTGTAGACATTCCATTTCTTTAATAAGATCATTTAGATTTTCTGTTTTTGTCTTAGATTTTGTGAGTTCTGTTTTTCTAGGTTTATTTTATCGAACAATTTGAAATCTTTAATATAATGTTGGTATAATTTATGATTTCTCATATGTCTATAAGATCATGACAGTCATTTTTTGGTGTTTGCTTTCTTTATTTCTTGTTTTGTCCAGGTAGGGGCTTATCAACTTTGGTTAATTTTTTTTTTTTTTAGAGAGAGGGACAGTGAGAGAGAGAGAGAGAGAGAGAGAATCAGTTTTATTTAATTTTTCATGTGGCTGTCATTTCATTGACATTTCATTGTGTATGTGGTGCTGGGGTTTGAACCTGTATCCTCATGCATGCCAGGCAAGCACTGTAACCGCTGAGCCACTGCTCCAGCCCCCAACTTGATTAATTTTTCTAAAGAACAAAATTTTGGCTTTGTCAATTTCTATTTTGTTTGTATGCTATTTGTCTAATATTTGCATTCATCTTGTTTCATTTTTTAAGTTTCCTTCAAGTTTAAATTCATTTCCTAATTTATTGATTCATGTATCCCTAATTATATCCAAGTTACAGTTGCGTAACTGATTTAGTTTAGTCTTTTAAGACACTTTTAAGGCTTTATATTTTCCTACATCACAACTGTAACTACATCTGATGACTTTTATATGTACTGCTTTTCTGTCATTCAAATAAATTATTTGGGGGATTTATTTTTCACTTGTTTTTATTTTAAGAACTTGGTTTTACTGGTAAATGAAAGACTTTGAAATATAAACACACCTTCTAGCACAAAAAGCCCCTTTGAGGATGAAAGCCTTGTTTAAAGGAAAACCAATATTTATTTATTTATTTATTTATTTATTTTTACCATTTTGATCTTTTTTATGGTGAATTTGTTTTGATTATAAGCCCAATTGGCAAAGACTATCACTTATTGGTTGTTAAGAATTATATTTCTTAACTGTAGTCCATATATACATGGAGATCTACTCAGCAATTAGAGACAGCAATATTGCAGCCTTTGAAGGTAAAGGGATGGCTATGGAAAAAATTATGCTGAGTGAAATCAGCTTAACCCAGAGAACCAAGGGTCGGATGTCTTCACTCATCTGTGGAGGCTGGAGCTAGACCCTGGGCATTGAGAAAGGAGGTCTATTATCATGTTTTAAATCCAGATAAGGTGTAATGACATACAACCTAAGGCATTTGTAGAGATGTATTGGGAAGGTGGGGAAAGGGATAAGGGTGGGTAACTGGGGGGGCTCTTGGGGGTAAATCTAATTTTCCGAATTTATATATATATTATATTATTTCATTAGAAGCTTGTTTGATTGTTCAACAAATAAATTTCTGAATAAAAAAAGAATTATGTTGCTTAATTTCAAGGCATACTGCAGTTTCTAGATTAGTTCCTTTGTAACTCACAGAATATATACTATATACCTTTAATTTTTTGAATTTTTTCGAAATTTACTCTATAGCCCAGCACGTGGTCAATTTTGGAAAATGTTTTGGATGCATTTGAAAAGACTGTATTTTCTGCCGTTCTGTGACTATGGGATGTTTATATATAAATAACATCAATCAAGATTGCTAATGAGTTTTAACATTTTTTCTGTTTGCATACTGATTCTTTTGTGGGAGTCTGTTTTTGTTTTTCAGCTTCTGAAGGAAGTGTGACAAAATCTCCTACTATGATTTGATATCCCAGATGTAGTGTGGAGATAAAAGAACTATTTATTGTGCCTAAAGTATGAAGCTGATAAAGAAAAAAAAATCCTTGAGTTGATAACCTATGTGGACAGATGACCCATTTCCTAGGGGTCCACTCCTACACAAGTTCTGAAATATTCACGAAAGCTTAAAAAACTGATACAACTGAGGGAAGGAAAGGGCATCTTAGGTAAAACAAGGTTATCATTTCCCAAAGCTCCACTGCATGGGAGCTTGGGGAAAAAAAGTCCAAAATACAGAAAAGGAAATTGTTTGTTGTACTTGGATATTTATATAGGCTGAGAGTCATATCTGCTACTGAGGGATATAACAAAAAACACTGTGGATTTTAAGGGAGTTCTCATCAGTTAAAGGAAATAAGTTTGCATAATAGGAGAAAAATAATTGGGCAAATAAATACATACTAAGCGCTGGATAAGTGAGACAATTGGAAGAAGTGATTGTAGCAAGTAGTAAGTAATCAAATAAAAACTCTGTATTTCCTTTATATACATGTACAGTAGGAAATCTGAAGAAATGCAAGAAAATACTGTCTTTAAAAATTCGCATTTTCACTCATCTGTGGAGGCTGGAGCTAGACACTGGCCATTGAGAAAGGAGATTAATTCTCATGATTTAAATCTGGAAAAGGTGTAGTGACTTACAACCTAAGGGATTTGCAGAGATGTATTGGGAAGGGGGGGAGGGATAAGGATGAGTAATTGGGGGGACTCTTAGGGGTAAATCTAATTTTCAGAATTTATATATATATATATATATATATATATATATATATATATTATTTCATTAGAAGCTTGTTTGATTATTCAACAAATAAATTTCTGAATAAAAAAAAGAAAAAAATTTGCATTCCATAGAGTAAAAATCTTTAAAAATATCTCCTGCGAGCCCACATGACCATGTCAACTTCCTTTTTCTCTCTGTGACCTTTAATAGATAACTGAGTAAGCTCCTCCTGGAAACCGCTTGCTCTCTGCTGTTCTCCTCTAGCTCAGTGGTTGGTACAAAAACTGGTATTTGTCAAGTTTTACGAGCCTGAGGGAAAGAAAATAAAAAGGGCAATATGGTGAATTTTTAAAATAATGCTGAATTTTATTCAAGTAAAACAGTAAAGGACTGCCCTGAGACTGTGCCGTAGTAGTTTTGTAGTATAAAAATATTTTGAGTTTGATAAGGCAATAATGATGATTTTTTGTGTGTGTGGTACTTGGTTGCTCTACCACTGAGCTATGACTGCAGACCTTTTAATTTTGTATTTTGAGAAGTTACCTAGGCTGGTCTTGAACTTATGATCCTTTCACCTCAGCTTCCAGTGATGCATGTGTTGTGAAACCTGGCTGATACTGTTATTCTTTAAGAAGTGTGTTTACTTGGCTAAATTAAAAAAAAAGATGAATTTATACTAATCACTGATAAAAACTTACATTTTGCTTCCCTGGGGAGTCTCCTAGGGTCACAGCAGATCTCCCTTAAAGATTTCTTTGTGGGTAGATGTGGTCATCTGCTCCCATTCATGGGCTTGTCCTGAGGGTCTCCAATAAAGTAGGATTTATCACATCTCCCAGAAAATGAAGTTTTCTCTGTGGGTTGAAGGCAAACTGGAGAGGTATGGGAGGGAAATAGAAATAAGGGATGAACTTTTTTTTTTTAAAAGAGAGAGAGAGAGAGAGAGAATCAATTTTATTTAGTTTTTCATGTGGCTTCTGTTGCTTTGACACTTTGCTGTGCACATGGTGCTGGGGTTTGAACTCAGGTCCTCAGGCATGCCAAGTAAGCACTATAACCACTGAGCCACCGCTCCAGCCCCAGGGATGAACTTTTATAAGAAAAATTTCAGGGCCTAAAAGATCATACAGAATCTGGAAAGTTCAGGGCTGATTTCACTCTTCCTAAGAAATCATCGATGGATAGAGTTATTTTGCCAGTAATGCAGCCAATTTCATAAAGTTAAGAGAAATGCCTTTTTCTTATATTTGATTTCAAAGTTATTTCCAAGAAAAATAGCATTTATTGTCAATAAGTGTGATTATTTCAAGTTAACTTGTCAAAAGGAAGGACCTGGGTCACAGCTATACTAAAAGGACACTGAACTAGAATCATGGAACACACACTCATATTTCTTTCTTTATCTGGCTCTACAGGTTTCTCCCCTCAAGAGCCAAGAATGACTGAGCAGAGTTGAATAGTTCGAATTTGTAAGATGTGAAAGAAAGATGTGAAAACCGTTGTGGTTGAGTGATGGCCTTCGTGTGATAGAAGACAGAATTGTTCTTGAATAGTTAGCTGCATGGGAGGGACAGGGCCCAGTACATAGAACAAGGTAGTGATTTGAATTTTTGTCTTTATTTCTCCTGCGTTTAATTCCCTTCTGACATTTGTCTGACTTTGGGGATGGAGAGGAGCTTCATGCCTCATATTGCAGTCCAGGGTATTTGCCTTAATGGAGGCCGAGACCATGGGTTGGACTCACTCCTCTGTCTCAGAAAAGTAAAGGGCCTCAGAACCTGGAGCTAGGAGAAAACTGGTGGTTCCAGAGGAAGTAGCTGGTGGCATGAGGTCTACAAAGATCCTGAAGAAAGAATAACTCGAAAGCATCAATATGTCTCATGCAAACTTCCCCTGCTCCTGGAAAGAGTTCTGGGGGATTCAGGAGGGCTGTGATACTGGTGATGCCCTGGGAGGCAGATGCAGCTCTGCCCTGGCTTACAGGGCAGTACTGGGAGAGAGAGACTGGGTGGAGCAGGACGGCAGCAAGGTGCCATTCGCCCAGGAGGTGCCACTGAGCTCAAGTGCAGAGCTTAAGTGCAATGATCTCGCAAGAGAAAAGGCTTTTCTATTGTTTGCTAGCAAACTCCAGGTCAGTTCTTGTGGAGACAGCCAGTCCCTTCCATTTGAGTGGTCTCTTCCTTGTATCCTTTATTAAGGGACTGAAATGTCTTTGCTTACTTAACTTAAAATATCATCGTACTTTTTCTTATGGTGCATGATTGATTTTTTCCTATCATTCTTTTTTATTTTATTAAGAAATTTATTTGTTGAACAATCAAACAAGCTTCTAATGAAATATAATATATATATAAAGTCTGAAAATTAGATTTACCCCAAGAGACCCCCCAATTACCCATCCTTATCCTTCCCCCTTCCTTCCCAATACATCTCTACAAATGCCTTAGGTTGTATGACATTACACCTTATTCAGATTTAAAACATGTTAATTGACCTCCTTTCTCAATGGCCAGGGTCTAGCTCCAGCCTCCACAGATGAGTGGAGACATTCGACCCTTGGTTCTCTGGGTTATGCTTATTGCACTCAGCATAATTTCTTCCATAGCCATCCATTTTCCTTCAAAGGCTGCAATATCATTGTTTCTAATTGCTGTGTAAAACTCCATGGTATATATGTACCGCAGTTTTTGGATCCATTCATCCAGTGAGGGGCATCTGGGTTGTTTCCATAATTTGGCTATTGTAAATTGAGCTGCTATGAATATCGATTTTGCTGTGTCACTGTAATGTGCTGATTCTAAATCCCCTGGAAAAAATACCCAGGAGAGGAATAGCAGAATCATATGGTGGGTTCATCCCTAGATTTTTGAGAATTCTCCACATTTTTTGTAGTACCTCTACTTCACTATTTTCTACTAAATGCCAGTCCCTTTCCCTCTTAGAAAAAAGCTAATATTCTAACTATTTTCCTTGTGGAAAGGAGCTGGCAGATTTATGACAAAACTCCATATATATATATATATATATATATATATATATATATATATATATTACTAAGAGAGGCTAGGGTGGATGAGGTGCAGTGTTCTTCAAACATGTTTAACCCTCAAAATTTTCTTTGACATCTTTCTTTTAGCATATCTCTTAAATAGTTGTATATTCATTTATTTCTAAGTTGCACATAGTTTATTGAACTAATATATGAATTTTAAAATGGAAAATAGAACCTTTAGGCAGATGAATAAAACTTGAAATATACAACATTTTAAAATACATAATCAAGGATGATGATTAGCTACTTTTACTAGCTAATATCTTAAAGTACTATGTATCCTTGAGGCCCAGTTCATCATTAATAATAATAGAAGTAAATGTGTATTATAATTATTTCAGGTCACAGTGTGAGCAACAAAGAGATTGTACGAGCTATAAAAGTGACAGGATTTCTACTTTTTGGTGTTGTGCTTGTGTTTTCTTGGTGAGAATTCTCTTCAATCTACAATTTATCTGCAGGGATCCTTTTCAGCATCCCATCCATTTTATAAAGCTTAATGGAGTAAAACTAAATCAGATCATCTAAAATCCACCCAGATGGACAAGTGTACATTTCTGATCTTGAGTACTTAATGAACAAGACCCCCATTTCGAATAGCCCTCGGCTGTAGATTCACACTCAGGATACCACCTACTCCACATGACATGGAGCCATTTGATGTAGGCACCGAGTGAGGGTGTCATTGTCAACCTACATGTTACATCTTATATTACTAAAATAATTTTTACTATATTAAAGATAAAAATAGATGTAATGTTAAATATTTTTTCTTCCCAGTCTAATGAATTACCTTGCACATTCTCTAGGGTGTGAACAGTGTGTGGGAACCACCACTGGTTTAGTGAACATGCTAGAGATCTCTAAGTGATCCGCTTGGAAACCCTAAATCAAGATGTTTCCCAGACTTAGATGTAGCCAAACGACCACATTCTGACCCCTGAGTCAATGTGAAGCGAATTGCCCTTCTAGGGAAGACCCATGCTGTTTGTTTGCCTCTTTATCCCTTTGTTTTGCCTGGAAAGTTCTTAAGACGGATGGAGGTGAAGCATTTGTAACAGGCCTTGTTCTGAGAATGGCTAGAGAAGAAAACAGAAGTACCCAGGATTCTCAAGGATTGTGGAGCCCCCACACCACACTGGACTTCCCACCCAGAGAAACAAATTCTATCTTCTTCAATCCATTATTATTTGGGAGACTCTGCTCTAAGAGTTGAACACACTTTAACTAATGTGATGAACTGTGTTCATAGCCCACCAGACATTTATCCTTCCCATTTCTTCATGATAGAACTCTCGTTTTTTTCTGGTGTATAGCTCTCCCACATGCATATGCATGTCCACAGATGATTCTACAATAGGGCCCAATTAGTCTGGAAGTGAAGTTGTTGTCCTAATCAATGAGATTTACTGGTTCAGATGTGGGCAATGACCAACCTTCGCCAATGGGATGTGAGGGTAGGTCCGTGGGAGGACTCATGCAGATAGTTGAAGTCATGTTAGTCACTTCTATCCCTCTGTTAAGGATCCTACATTTAATAAGTCAAAGCAGTGTTTTGCTTTGTTCAGAAATTTCTTTATACAAGGAGTTGTCACACCTGGGAAATTTTGGTTTCCAAATCCCCCTTTCATGTTCCTATCCAAAAGATATCACTTAAGTACATATTTTTTTCTTTTATTATATTCTCCTATTTGCAGGAAGAAAACTAACTTCAGATCTTTTGGTTTGGTTTTGAAGTGCATTATAAAAGTCTTACAAGCTTTTATCTTCTTCTATCTTCACGCAGAGAGACCTGGGTTTTCTGCCTTCACACAGAATGCTCATAGACCTCTTGCTAGCTCTTGTGTGTCCTCCACCCATCAATTCAGGGATTGGTACCCATCTTTTTCAGCTCTCACAGTTCTCCTAGAACATACTCCTGGCTCCCTAGATCAGATCAAACTGATGAAATCTTGGCATTGTGGTGTAACCCTGTGACAATGTACTTACAATGAATAATGAACCACCAAAACCTCTGAGACAAAAACCTTCAGAAGCCTTGCTTATCCCTTATTGGGAAGCATGTGTCTATATATCTTCATAGAGATGACACAGTCCAGTTTCTCTAAAGCAATTTGTCACCTTAAGGAATGTTTTAGAATGCTCTACCAAAGTTCTACTGAATATAATTATATCATCTACATATGAGAGCACTATTAAAAAGTTTACATCTCAAAATATCTCCATCTGTTTATGAAAAGTGCTGGGACTCTGGAGATGAAGCATACTTTTTAAATTAACATTTAAATTGGAACAAATAATCTGATGACTGTTTTTTTTCCTTGTCTTTTTTCAGCCTGTGTATCTGGTTATTCATGTGCTTTAAGACTAATTCTGAAAACTACTGATGCTCCACCATGTTGCTGTACTCTGCTTTTAAAATATGGTCTATTCATCATTGTTTGTCAACTTTTTGATGTCATATCAACACAGTCACCCTCTAAATTTTCTGGATTGCTCAGTATCACTCCAATAGCATTAGGACCTTGTGACTCAGACTTGTCCTTAAGAAATATTTAATATTGCCTAATTATATCACTTGTGCTTGACCTAGTATTCTTTGTAGAAGTTTCCTTTTTTATTATTAAGAAATTTATTTGTTGAACAATCAAACAAGCTTCTAACGAAATAATATAATTTATATACAAATTCTGAAAATTAGATTTACCCCCAAGAGCCCCCCCAATTACCCACCCTTATCCCTCCCCCTTCCTTCCCAATACATCTCTATGAATGCCTTAGGTTGTATGTCATTACACCTTATCCAGATTTGAATCATGAGAATTGACCTCCTTTCTCAATGGCCAGGGTCTAGCTCCAGCCTCCACAGATGAGTGAAGATATTTGACCCTTGGTTCTCTGGGTTATGCTTATTGCACTCAGCATAATTTCTTCCATAGCCATCCATTTACCTTCAAAGGCTGCAATATCATTGTTTCTAATTGCTGAGTAGAACTCTATGGTATATATGTACCACAGTTTTTAGATCCATTCATCTGAAATGGAGGGGCATATGGTTGTTTCCATAATCTAGCTATTGTAAATTGAACTACTATGAACATAGGTATTGCTGTGTTGCTGTAATGTGCTGATTCTAAATCCCCTGGAAAAATACCCAGGAGGGGAATACCAGGGTAATATGGTGGGTTCAGCCCTAGTTTTTTGAGGATTCTCTCCACTGTTTTCCAGAGGGGCTGTACCAGTCTACAGCTCCACCAACAGTGTGCTAGTGTGCCTATCTCTCCACAACCCCTCCAGCATCTATTATTGTTTATTTTCTTCATTTTTGCTAATCTGACTGGTGTGAGGTGATATCTTAATATAGTTTTCATTTGCATTTCTCTGATTACTAGTGATTTAGAGCACTTGCTCATGTAGTCATTGGCTTGATCAATGTCCTCTGTTGAGAAGTTTCTTTCTATTTAGCTCTTTGGGCCATTTATTGATTGGGTTGTTTGTGTTTTATAGTTGAGATTTTTGAGGATTTTGTAAATTCTGTATATGAGGCCCCTGTCAGAGGAATCACAGCCCATGATTCTCTCCAATTCTGCAGGACACCTCTTGACTTTTAATTATTTCCTTGGCAGTGCAAATGCTTTTTAGCTTTATGGCATTCCAATCACTGATTTTTTACTTTATTTCCTTAACTTTAAGTGACATGTTAGAAAGTCTTTGCCTACTCCCAAATGCTGAAGCGTTGGACCTAATTTGTCTTCCATCAGTTGCAAGGTATCTGGTTTAATTCCTAGCTCCTTGATCCATTTTGATTTGATTCTTGTGCAAGGAGAAAGATATGGGTCTAATTTCAACTTTCTGCAAGTGGCTGCCCAGTTTGTCCAGCACCATTTGTTGAAAAGGCTCTTTCTCCTCCATGTAATATTTTGTCCCACTTTGTCAAAAACCATATGTTTAAAGATTTGAGGGTTTGTTTCAGAGTCTTCTATTCTATTCCATTGGTCTTCTTTCTTATCTTGATACCAATACCATGCTGTCTTTGTTATTACAGCTCTATAGCATAGTTTTAGATGGTGTATGGCAAAACCTGGCCTGGTGGTTCATGTCTGTATTCCTAGTGTTTCAGGACGCTAAGACAGGAAGTTTGTAAATTCAAAGCCAGCCTCAGTAACTTAGTGAAGTCCTAAGCAATTTAGTGTGACCCTGTCTCAAAACAAAAACTATAAAAATGGCTGGGGATGTGGCTCAGTGGTTAAGTGACCTTGGGTTCAAACTTGGTACCAAAACCAAAAAATGAAAAACATAAACATAGACCTTTTCATCCAGCTCATATAAGGACACTAGACTCTCTTTGTTTGAAGTCTCCTTTAATTGTGTTTGGATTTCTTATGCACTGGTAAATCACTGAACATGAAGGTACCTAAATTATTTCCTCAGAATCCTACCCCATACCCCATCTCTCTCCCATGTCTCTCTTTCCCTTTCCTTCTGTTTTCCTCTTTGAGCTTGTCCACATATTCTGCAGAAATTCCTTGTTTACTACTGTATACCCCAGGTTTAAGTAGGCCTTTATGTTTGGGACACAGAAGTCTATTCTATTAGGTCATTTTATGTAGGGGGCCTGCATGCCTTTTAGACAATACATGAAAGATAAAGGTGATTTGTGACCTTCTGTCCAAGAACTTGGCACAGATTTTCATTTATTTGTGCTCTCCCTGGCAGCCACTCCAGTGTGAAGTAGCTAAAAAAAAAATTCCTTCTTGCAGGCTGGGCCTACAGTGGTCACTTGGGGACAAGCTTGCAGTTTCAGATAGCACAGATGGTTCTGAATTAGGACTGTAACAGCACTGCTGTACTTCACAAAAATTCTGGGAGCACAATTCAGTGAATGTAATGGTGGCTTAGAAGACTGATCAATAGCATAGTTGCCATAGCCAGGCTGCCTGCATTTATATTTCTGGCTCAGCTGCTTATAACTATGTGACTTTGGGTTGGACAAGGTTTTAAATTTCCATGTACCTCAGTTTCCTCTGCTTTGGAATGGCATTAGTATTTAGTTCATAGGGTTATTATCAGGATCAAATGAGTTGATCTATGTAATTGTTTACAAAAGTACATAGTGAGCATTATGCAACTGTGTTTGTTTTCATCCTAGGTCTGTGTCCTTCACCTGGTTGCTTGTTGGATTCACCTGGGATAGGGTGGGAATGAGGAAGAAGACTTATAAATATTATAGAAGAAATGCAAAAAGGAAAACTCAGACAATATTTGACTTCTGATGTGATGATGGGATAATACAAAGTTAAATAAGCTAGGTTGTTGTACTAAGAAATAATTTACTAAATTCTGTTAGAAGCACCCACACTCCCCCATGCACATCTCACATGTCAACTCTCAGTCTTGGGGAAGAGTAAATCCTTAAATTTTACCATAGTGCAGAGAAGAAGCTATTTCTGCCTTAGAAGCTATTCTTTGAAGATTGATTTCTGGTATAAAAAACAGAGAAGTTCGGGGAGTATAAAAAGATTCTGCTCCCTTTCCATTCCAAGGTCAGGAAGAAAACTCCAGAGATGGAGGAGAGCCTGGAATTCAACATAGGAATATTGAGCTTGGGGTACCTACGAGGAGTATTTGAAAGTAAGAGCAGTATCAAGGTTAGGATGCTCCCGCCTGGGACCTGTTTTAAAATCCTAGGTTTCTGATGTACAGGAGAATCCAGGATAAGACTAGACAGCCCAGCCTAGATAAAAGAGCAGAGCAGTTCAGTCAGATAGAAAAATGGCATGCAGGGCATTTCTAAGCTATAGGAACCCAGAAGCTTTATGGGAAGGAAAGTCAACCCTACAGAGGATGGGATGCAGGAGAGGATTGCCCAAGTGGGGGCCTGGGTGAAGATGCTGTAGACACTCAAACGTAGGTATCCAGCTGAGCTCAGGAAGATGTTGCTAATGATTCATAGAAGCATAGCTCCAGTCAAAAGAGTAGATCATTTGTTTACCAGTTACAGACCAGACAGCAGTATATATGTGCATATATAATCTCCATATGTCTAGATAAAACAGAAGACAAGTAGTCCAGGGAAGAAGATATAACTCCATTTCGATCTTCCTATACCTATCTGTCTATCTATCTATCCATCAATTTATTTCAAGGAATTGGCTAATGACTGGGGAGACTGGCAAGGTTGAAGTCTGAAGAGTAAGCAGCAGTCTAGAGATTGGACCAGAGTTGACATTTGAGTCCAAAATTGGTCTGCTTCTTTCAGGGAGGTCGATCTTTTTCTATTAGAACCTCCAGCTGATTGGATGAGCCCATGCACACTCTGGAGGAGAGTTTACTTTCCTCAAAATCTACTGATTTAAGTGTTCATTGCATCTGAAAAAAATGCCTTTACAGGATAATTTTGAACAAATATCTGGGTACCATGGAGAATCCAACTTGACATATACAATGAATCATCCCAGGATGATTGACACATATGATGAATCATCCAGACAGCAGGAGTGAGGTATGATAGAAAAAATAAGAAATAGGTAGAGAGGAGATATAAGGAAAGACAAGGAAATAAGGTATTAATTCAGGAGTTCTGACTGCTTTTCCAGGCCTTTCATTTCCTAAGCCAGACTCTCTTTGCCATGTTACTCCCAAATTCCTGGAAAGTCTGTAAATCTATCTATGCACTGTTAATTAAATCCCCCCAAAGTTGGCTAATAGAGGTACAATATTTCTGAACAGCCTATAAAATTTAGGGAATTTTGCATTCCTATCTACTGATTGGATAATGAAGCTCTCTCTACCCTGAGAATCCTGAGACTGATCAGACCATCATAAACCATCTTGAAATCTCCAGACTGATATCATTCCTGCATACTTTTCCTCTGCAAGTTTTCTTTAAAAGAACTGAGAACCCCCAAAATATACCTCTCAGTCTCAAGATGGCCCATGTTCTCCCTTGAGTATGTATCTACTTTCCTAAATAAATCTCCTTCTGTCTCTGACTGGCATGTGTTGAATTTCTTTTTTCCTAACATATGCCAGGAACCCCTCTGGTCCTGAGTCAAATTCCTCCTTGAACTCTGCATTGGAGATACCTCTTCCCTCAAGACAGAGAACAGTGATAGAGTGGATAAGAGAGATCTGGAATCCAGTGGGCACACACACACAGAGGGAGATCTGTTCCCTTTTACTCACCCTTAATATATCACCCTCATACTCCTCCACTGCCACCCAGATGCCACCTTGGGGAAGAGAGACAGGGTGGGAAAGGTTATCTAAAGACTGAACTTTTTCTCCAAATAAGGGGTTAATACCTAAATGAACCATTCAAATTGCTGCATAGGGCCAAGACTAAACTATTTAATGCATTCTTACTAACCAGTAAGAGATCTTTCTGAAAGGCAGATTATAGACAAAAGAAAGGATTTATATTTACTCTGTATATCTGAATTTGTAGTGCGAGTAAACTTAGTGACTCCTCAGTACAAGTTGAATTAACAGTTCAAACTTCTGTCTCCTTTTCTGTTTCCCTAGAAAATCATCAGATTTTGCTATCTGGCAGCAGGTAGCATGGGATGTATCACTCATCTTGTTTTCAGTTGAAGATTATCAGCCCAGAGCTCCACTGCAGCCACTGGGAGCCATCTCCACCACATCCATCTTCCTATTTCAGAAAGAATCCAGCTTACTTTTAAAAGGCTGTGTTGGAAGACTTAGATATAGTTTTCAAAATACCCTCCCCAACAGTTATGATGAATAGGTGGAGCACAGGTAATTTTTGAGACCAGTGAAACTATTTTTGCATGATACTATAATTTAAATTTGCAAAACTTATAGTATTATGGAGCATACTGAAGAATACTAATGCAAACTACAGATTTTGATGGATAATGATGTGGATGTGTTAACTTTAGTTCACATTTATTGATGATGAGTATGGCACCCTGGCACTTACATTGATAATGTGGGAGGCTATGTTTTGGGGCTGTGGAGAGGGTGTATGGCAACTCTGTACATTCTGCTGAACTTTGCTGTTAATCAAAATTGCTATAATAATAATGTTTATTTATTCAAATCAATTAAAAAAGAAATAAAAATCCATCATCTTTTGTTGTTCTCTTTGAGCAAATGTTGTAAAGACCAGAAGAATGGCTAAAGTCCAGAAATATGTGGGGGAAGAAAAGCTGATCATGTCTAACGGGGAATGTAAGTCAAAACTATTTTAAATTTTTGAGGTTTATTTGTGAGATGTGTTTCAAAGTTGCCATGCTACATTTCGGACAGTGGAATTTTGCAAAATGCTTTAAAATTTCTAATGATAAGTGTTGTGAATTATTGTCTTTTAAAATGAATGGATAATTTTAGGCACTGGAAGAAGAAAATACATATTATTTAACAAATATACTGCAGTTAAATTACATTATTCATGTGTTCTTAAATTTGAATTATAAAATAAATGTCAAATAATTAAAAAAATAAAATAAAATATAAATTTGAAACCAAAAAAAAAAAAAACAAAACAGTATTAGGATACCATTCACTTCAAACTGCAGAGGGTCAGACCTCCTCCACCATGTCAAGAATGGGAAAATGGGAACTCATACAAGAGTGGTATCATTATGAAAGGCTAGAAACGTTTAACTTACTTAAATAATATCATTAAATTCAAAAAATTATTCATTGACTCATAAATCACTGAGGAATTAGAGCTAAAGACATATTGGCCCCAGTATGTGAAATATATACTCAAAAGGTATTGTATTGTATTGTTTATAGAAATATATTTATTAATATATAAGTGTATGGAGATGTATATATTCTTTGCATCACCGGGATTCAAAACCAAGGCCTTGCATATACTAGATCTATTAATGAACTATATCCACCAGCCCAGCATTGTTTTTCCTGGAAACAACCATTAACAGAATAGTTGAATAAATTGTAGATATAGATATATATAGATATAGATTATATAGCAACATAAAACGACGAGTTTGATCTATGTAATAATCTGAAGTAATGCCTTCTAATAATCAAGGTTCTCCAGAAGCAAAACAATCAACAGGATATACATATATATGTATATCCTATTGCATACATATATGTAAATCCTGTTGCATATATATATATCCAGTTGCATATATATATATATATATATATATATATATACACATTGTATTGCATAGTTTTTTATATATATATATATATTATAAGAAGGAATTTATTAGATTGACTTATACAACCAGAGACTGGGTACTCCTACAATTACAGCCTGCAGGTTGGAGAGCTGAAGGAACCAGTAGCTGCACAGTCCAGGTTGCTGAAGCCTCAGAACAAAGGGATCAATGATGCTATCCCAGTCCAGACTGAAGGCCTGGAAAACTCCCTGCAGAATCGCTGGGCAGAGTCTGTAGCAGAACACAGAAGGAATCAAGAACCATTCAAGAAGAATGGGACTTGCATCTACTTCCTTGTTCGTCCAGCTTTTATTCCAGCCAAGCCTCCAAACTATTGGATGGTGCTGCCCACACTCAGGGTGGGTGCTTGCTTCAGTTCACTATTCCACATGCCAATCATTCCTAGAGGCACCCTTATTGACCCATCCAGAAGGTTCAAATTTAGGCACCTCTTAATCTTGGGCATATCTTGAGCTGATCAAATTGACAATTCAGATTAACCATTACACATCTGTAATATATTTTAAGGGAAAAATGTGTATTTCAGACTAATGCATGTGGTGTAGTCTAGGGAGAAATAAAAAAGGAAACTACATAGTTTTTATATTTGTCGATGCATAGAGGAGATAAAAGAATACAGAATACACTGTTAACATTGATTACCTTGGGAATGAAGAAAAAAGGGGGAATTACTGGCTTTTTCTTTATTGCCAGCAGTTGCTTTGTTTTTATTGTTGCAACAAGTAGGTTCTACTTTTGTAGCTTGAAAGGAAAATTCAATAAATTTTAGTAGAGATAAAACAAAACAAAGGAGAATCAGAATGATATGGCCTCAGGGTCAAGCATCTATAGACAATCGGACTTTTATAAACTGCTAAGAGTGACTGCCTCTTAGTATAGCTTTTGTGTATTACTTTCCTAAGAAATCTGTTTCTTTTCTGTGCTTCCAGGGATGCTATAAAAAAATAAACCTTCTGCTGTCTGAGCTTAGTACATGGCTTGCTTCAGGATAAGATGTCTGTTAGTCAAGGTTCGGTAAGTGGGTAAAGAGAAAAATGTTTACTCTTACCCCTTCTCCATCCTGTCCTCAACTGGCATGTCTCTAGCTTAAGAGGGGTATAGAGGTAGTGGGTCATGTCCCAAAAGGGAGCTGTAAGAGATGAGGAAATATTTTTATTAAAAAATATGTGCATGCAGTACAGTGACACAGTGAAATCGATGTCCATAGCAGCTCAATTTACAATAGCCACATTATGGAAACAACCCAGATGTCCCTCACTGGATGAATGGATCCAAAACTGTGGTGCATATGTACCATGGAGTTCTACTCAGCAATTAGAAACAATGATATTGCAGCCTTTGAAGGTAAATGGATAGCTATGGAAGATATTATGCCGAGTGAAATAAGCATAACCCAGAGAACCAAGAGTCAAATGTCTTCACTCATCTGTGGAGGCTAGAGCTAGACCCTGGTCATTGAGAAAGGAGGTCAATTCTCATGTTTTAAATCCAGATAAGGTGTAATGTCATACAACCTAAGGCATTTGTAGAGAAGGAGGGGAGGAGGGTTAAGGGTGGGTAATTGGGAGGAGGCTCTTGGGGGTAAATCTAATTTTCAAATTTATATATATATTATTTTATTTTGTTAGAAGCTTGTTTGGTTGTTTAACAAAAACATTTCTGAATAAAAAAATAAAAATAAATATGTGCATGACTCAGCTATTCCACTTCTTGGTACTTACCTTGAAGAATTAAAGCCATTTTACTACAGTGATACACGCACACCCATGTTTCTAGAAGCCCACTTCACAGTAGCCAGACTATGGAATCAGTCTAGGTATCCATCAATGGATGAATGGGTCAAGAAATGTATTATGAGGCAGGTGTACAAATCTAGCAATTTCAATGATTAAGATGTACGTATGTGGTCATTTGTACCTGTAACATTGGGGAGTTATAGAAGAGACATGAGATTGGGGAATGGGGGAAGGGGGAGAGTACCTGGACAAGAACTGGGTTTAAACTGCTCTGTCATTATGTATGCATGTATGAAAGTAAAGCAATGAATCCTTTCATTATGTAAGATAATGTTGAATCAGTATAAAAAAAAGAAATGTGGTAAATATACACAATGGAGTTTTTTTAAAGATAGAGAGATAGTGAGAGAGAGACAAAGAGAGAATCAATTTTTATTTTTAGTTTTTCATGAGGCTTTCATTGTTGCTCTGACATTTCATTGCGTACATGGTGCTGGGATTAGAACCCGTGTCCTCGCTAATGCCAGGCTGGTGCTGTAACCACTGAGCCATGACTCCAGCCCCACAGTGGAGTTTTAGTCAGTCATAAAGACAAATGAAATTACAGCATTGCAGAAAAATGGATAGAAGTAGAGACCATCATGTTAAGTGAAATAAGTCAAACTCAGAAGATTAAGGGTCATATGTTTTCTCTCAAAAATGGAAGCTAGAGAGGAAAAAAAAATAGAACAAAGATTGGAAGATTGATCTCCTAAAAATCAAAGGGAGATCAGTAGAAGAAAATGACTAAGTGGTGGGAGGAAGGGAGGAGGGAAATGCTAGGGAGTGATATCGGTCAAATTATACTGTTATATTATATGCATGTACAAATACATAACAACAAATTCCATCAATATGTACAACTATAATCCACCAATAAAAATGTGGAAAAAATAGGTGCCTCCATACTACCATCAAACCTTGAATATAACGTATTAGCCATCTAGCGATGCTAAAACTTGCCATCTCAAAACAATAATGAATATATAATATCTCATAGCATTTTTGTGGGCCAGGACCTTGGGAGTGGCTTTGCTGGGTGATTATGGCTCAGAGTCTCTCATGAGATCAAGGTTTGGCCTGGGCTTATCTGAAAATTTAAGTGAGACAGGAGGCTCTGCTTCCAAGGTGGTTCACCAGCATTGCTCATGAGTTGGAGTTGGTCATTGGCCAAAGGCCTTAATTCCTCCCACACATACCTCTTCTTAGGGCTGCTTAGTGTCCTCAGGACATGAGAGTTGATTCCTCCAGAGCTAGTGATCCAAGAAAGAAAGCAAGGAGAAAGTCAAAATGCCTTTTATGACTCACCTTGCAATTTACGTGCCCTCACTTTGGTATATATTCTACTCCATTAAGGGCAAGTCACTAAGTAAAGGCCATACTCATGGGAAGAGAGCTTAGGTCCCACCTTTCAAAAGAAAAAGTTATCTGAATAAGTGAGTATGAAGTCACAACCACCACATTGTACTTACTGTGGCTAGATTTCAGGAATTTCTGAAAATGTCAGGTCCAGTGGTGTCACTTTTCCCTTCAGGTATTTGTGGGGGTTTTTTTCTCTCCTTTTCTCTTTACCCAGTGCTTTACCAGTGGGTTACATCCCCACTTCTTTTTACTTTTTATTTTAAAGAGAGTCTTACTAAGTTGCTGAGGCTGGCCTTGAACTTGAGATCCTCCTCCTGTCTGTCTCCTGAGTCACAGGGATAACAGGTGTGCACCACTGTGTCCAGATGAATTTATTTACCTTTCTTTCTTCTCTTCCTTCCTCCCCTCTCCTTCTTTTCATTCTCTTTCTCTCCCTTCCTTCCTTCCTTTCTTTCTCTCTCCCTTTCTTTCTCTTTCCTCTTTCTGTCTTTCTTTCAATAACTTTCATAGTTGTTCATAGGATGTTAGTGATCCAAATTCTCCATTCCCTTTTCTAGGGCCTGTATTTACTCTCATTTACCAGAACTCCAGAGACTTCTGTAAAAATCTGTACTCTTTCCCCCCCCCCGCAGAAATTAAAGATTTATCCATATAATCATCCCAAAAGTCCATTGGAACTAATTTTATTGTGACCCACATCCTTTTCCTCATTAATCATATCCACATTGGTTCCAAGACCCCAGTGAATACTAAAATCCTCAGATCCTCAAGCCCGTTACATACAATGGCACAGCATTTGTGTGTAACGCGTGCATCTTCATGTATATTTAAATCATCTCTAGATTACTTATAATACAATGTAAGTGCTGTGTAAGCAGTTCTTACACTGTATCTCTTAGGGAATAATGACAAGAAAAAAGTTTGCACATTTTTAGTGCAGGTGCAACCATCACAGGCCTAACTATATAGAAGAATAACAAAATTTAAGGCTAATGGTGCTCAAAGAGTGCTGAGAGAGACTGAGGATCTGTGAACTGGCAGGAGGCTACCACAGGGTCTTCCCATCCTTTATATTTATGGACTCAGTAGAGTGCTTGGTGTGCACGACCAATTCTAGTTTTGCAGTTTGGAACTTTCTGGAATTTTTTTCAAGCATTTAGCTCTATGGTTGGTTGAATCAGTGAATGTGGAGCTCCTGGATATGGAAGATCACTTGTGACTAATAAGAGCTGACGCTTCCAGAGCACTTAACTTTTTACTAGGAACTGTTTGCAAGGGATCACATATACCAAGTTATCCCTTCTGATTCAGACCTTCATTTACAATCTAACTTGCTCTCCAACCCCTCTCCAGTGCTTTCTCTAGGGAACCAATGGTCCCACACTAGCAAGATGCCCAATATCTTTTTATTTATTTATTTATTTATTTATTTATTATTTTTTCAACATAGTCTTACATATGGAGGGAGTCATTACACATTCATTAACATGTGGATATTGATAAAGCAAGCCAAGGCTAACGCCAGTTCATGATCTCCCCACTTTGAATTCTCCTTGTTCCCATGCTTCCTCCACTTTACCCCCAAGTTAGTTAGGCTTCTTATTGACATTGAGGGTTCCCAAATGGATTGATATTGACAACTCCTCTACTCCCTCCCTCCAGCTGCCTTGATATCTCCCCTAATCCCTTCTTCCCCTCCCTGGCCCCCTCCCTTCATCCCCCAGCATCATAGCCATGGTTCCCCCTTCTCATGTAAAAATTCACCCATGTTGAGGTTATTATTCACTTATCCAACTTTCCATCTGTCTCTGATTGTAAACATTTGCCCCTTGAGTCTATGAGTTTGGGATATTTTGCTCAGCTTAATTTTTTTCCATCTCCATCCATTTGGCTGCAAATGCCATGATATCATTCTAATAGCAGAGCAGAACTCCATTGTATAGATGTACCACAGTTTTTGAATCCACTCATCCAGTGAGGGACATCTGGGTTGGTTCCAAAGTTTAGCTATAGTAAATTGAACTGCTGTAAACATTGATGAAGCTGTGTCTCTGTAGTATGCTAATTCTAGCCCTTTTCAAGATCTCCCATATCTTTAACCTCTTCTCTGGAGGGTTCTCTTCACCTTTGTGCTCACAACAAAACCCAGATCTCCCTTGAGGCAGTTTCTTTTGCAGCCTTCTCATGTAGTAGACTTCATTTCTCTTGCTCCATTTTCTGTTTGTTCTTCTTAAAAACGTTCCAAATTTGAAGCTCTGGCTATACTTCCCAACCCTTCTTTTTTCTTGTAGTCACTCATAGATACCTGTGGGTACTCACTTCCATTTCTTAAATATTTTAACTCCTAGATTACTAACACAATTAATGTAATGCTGCTGACATCGTTCTTAGTGATTTTGATAACCATGTAGATTGTCCTTCTCAAACTCTGTCTTCCTCTTTTGTCTTGTCCCCCAATATTTGTTGCTGTCCTTTTATTGCAAGCACCTGCATCTATGATCAGACACTAGATCTTTCCATTATCAATCCCTTCCGTAATATCTATAAACACCACTGACTGTCTTTCTAACCTAACCCTTCATTCTCCCAGGGAAGGACCGTTTGACACAAATAGCACTTGGGTTCATCAATCCTTACTCCCTTCCTGTCCTAAACTCTTCTTATCCAGCTTAGATTTCGGGTCCCTACTAAAAGCAACTTTTCTTGCATAGTCTCAATTCACTTAAATCTCTTTTTTTGCCACTCACCCAGCAAACCTCCAACCCAGACTAACTCCCAGTTTTTATCTCTTTACATCTGAAACAGAAAGCAAAACTGGCTAGAGAAGAGCCCACAGACTTTGATCTCTGTGTTAAAGGTACTGACTCCTTGGGCTCAAGTACTGATAAGCAGCCTTACATATTTTCCTTACCATATTTGTTACATGTTAAGAATCTCCCAGGGAGCTTTCTAAACAATTTTGATGTCCTGGCCCTGGTTTCCAGACCAGTTAAGTCACAATAACAAGTGAATGGATGTAAATATCATTTTAAAAAAAGTCCCTAGAAGATTCTATGTGCAGTCACACTTGAGAGCCACTGCCCTGGTCCGTTCACTCCTTCCACTGCTCCAGATGCCTCAGTTCCACCCACAGCAGCTTCGATGCTGTTCCTTCACCGTGTTAAGTACAATTCTGCCATATGTCTTTCACATGAGTCTTTGTTTCTTCTAGAATGTTCTCTGCTCAGAAATTTGCATAGTTAGCTCCATCATTTCTTCAAATTTCTGCTGCAAACTCTTCAAATTGAAATGCCTTCTTGAACTATCCTGTATAAAATGTGAACCACCTCCTCTAAGCACTCTTTAGTTCCTTTGCCTTACTTGTTTTTCTCCTTCACATTTTTCAATATTAAATACTATGTATTTATCTGTTAAGTATTTATTTTCTGTCTCTACTTACTGAAATAATAGTAAGGATTTTGTTCATTGCCTATAATAAATATGCACAGTAAATTCATTTACTAACAGATCAATAAATACCCAATAAATATTTTTAAAATGCTAAGCAGTAGAAACTTTTCAGTATCTATTTTCTTCGTTCAAGGAGAGTGCTATTCTTTGAAATAAATGCATTTTTGTAATCCTGACCAAAGCCTGTGTTTGGGTCTAGAAGTTTGAAATCTTAGATCAATTGAAAGTCCAAGAATTCCTTGGCCATAAAAATGAGACTTGCTGGGATAATGGGAAGAGATGGCAAGAGCAATGAAAGCAAATAGGAGATGTCATGGTTTTGAGTCTGCAGTGTTGTGATTTCAGCAACCAGAGAAAGGGCATCAAAGGAAAAACAGCTTTTACTTATGAAATCCCAGAAAGAGTCAGCTAATGACCAAAGTGACCAGCGCTCACCACCACAACATACAGAGACATAAGCTGTTCTGGTGGGCTGTGGTGAGGAGAGAGCGCCTGTGAGAACTTGAAGTGGCAGTAATTACACAGAGGAGAGCGCAGTCTAGTGTAATTGGTTTGGATAGCAGTGGGGTTTTAATTTTTATTCTTTTAGAAGATCTAAAACCAGGGAAAGGAGAATTTATAGAGCAATACTAGATCACTTTTTAAAAGCTATGGGTAGATAATGTGGAGTTTTACTTGTTTTTCTATTAAGTACAATGGAAAATCATTATAGAAGATTAAAGTTGAGGGTCTTACTCAGCTTTTCCTTGCTGTGAGCAAAGTACCTGACAAGAGCAACTCAGAGGAGGAAAAGTTTATTTTGGGATAATGGTTTCAGAGGTTTACATGGTGGAGGAAGGCTTCCCTGCTCATGGCAGCCAGGAAGTAAGAGTGGTGGGGAGGAAGAGGTCAGGGACAGATATAGTCCAAGGCAAAGCCCTAGTGGCCCACTTCCTGCAGCCACATCCACCTGTCTGTAGTTACCATCTTGTATCTGATTAGAATAATTAATCTGTCAAATGGATCAATGCACTGATAAGGTTACAGCTTTCATAATTCAGTATTTCTACCTCTGATCCTTGATGCATTGCCTAACACATGAACTTTTCAGGCAACATCCCTAGATCTGAACCCTAAGAATGAATCTTTAGTAGACATTGTTCAACTTTTCTCATATGTTTAATATTTGAGTAGTAAACACAAAAATTCTTGTAAGCATTGATTCTCTACATGCAATGATATTAGATTTAAATCAATTCATATATCTGTTGGGACAATAAATATCATGTTTCCCTATTTCTCTAAATCAAATCAACTCTGTTACTGGGTTCTTACTCATTAAAGCCCATGACATGTTCAGTGTTAGTTCCTTTACCTCTGTTGATTATGCTGGAACACTGGGCTTATGCAACTCTGAAAAATGTGGTCAGGTAGATTTTGGACAGGGATGAAGAAGCTTAGTGCCTAGGCCAGGGAATGAACTTGAAATCACTCAATTTCTGTGCCAGGTGAGTCATGGAGACCTTGGTTGGTTAGTGTTGAAAAATTTTATAATACAATGACTTTAGGAGAACAAGGTACCCCTTTCTTAAAGAAGGGAATTTGAATGCATAGAAGCTCTGTTTCTGTTTATTAAGGGGAAGGAAGATGCCTCCTGAGATATTAAAAATTTTCTCTGGAACTACTTATTACACATTGCTGGTAGTATATTCCTTCATTAAGTTCTCAAGTGCTATGTAATCACCCTAAGATGTTTCCATCATGTGGGGAGCATATAAAGCATATATATTCATTTTATCTATAAAATACGTTATAGGAAATGCAATTTTTCACTAAAATTGCTAATGTATGAGGAAAAGAAAAAATCATGTCTCATGATCTATTTATTCAAGCATAAATAGAAATATTCTAACTACGGCAGAATACGAAATTATGCCTTTTTACCGAGTTTAGTTTCTACGGGCATTCATACAACTGTTTTCTCTTTGAGTTCTTTTTTCTTATGGGGTGTTATGCATGAAGAATGTGCAGGTCCCTATGATGTGGAGCCCTTTAGATCTGCCCAATTCTGTCCTGTTTCTTTTCTAGGAGATTATAGAGACTGGAGCTGTGAAACCCACTTCTTTCTTTGAAGCTGTTGTCTCCAAACCATTTCAATGGTGACCTTAATAATTCTGCAATTTTTGCAGAAAATGCTGTTTACATCTCTCCTTCAGTTTAAGGTCTTCCAGAGTAAGAAGCATTACAGTGCTTCTTTTTCAGGATGATGGGGATAGTGGAGGAGAATGTAGCGTAATTGTTGGTGTTAACAAGGAAGGGCAAAAGATGTTTTATTTCTCCCTTGATCAGACCATAGCAAGAAAAAAAAACCCAATTAATTTCTCAGTAAATCTTTACCAAACAAATTAAAAGTAATAATAAACTTAAGAATAATAATCACTTTAGACAGCATGAGCCTCAACAGTCCAACCCTAAATACAGGCTCTCAAACTGTGAGCTACTTAAGGTCAAAGGCTTTCTCTTTTTCGTATCCTTAGTGAGTGCTTTTTTTTTTTTTGCCTGACATTTCCGTGTTAAGTAAAGGCTAAATGATCAAAACAGAATCAAGTGACTCCTACTTCCAAACTTTCACATGTGGACATTCTAGTTTTAAAAACCCAGCCTATTATTAAGTTCTCATTCTCTAATTTTAAAATTATTCTTATTTTTATTGTTAATATTGCATTAGTTTCCCATGGCCACTATCATAATTTACCACAAATTGGCAACAAAGAAACAAATATATTTTCTCACAGTTCTGAAGATGAGAAGTCTGAAATCAAGATACCCACAGAATTGGCCCATTCCATGCTTCTCCTTTCTTCTGGTGGTTGCTGGCAATTCTTGGTGCTTGTTGGCTCATAGATGTATCACTCCAGTCCTTGCCTCTGCACATTGACTTCTCCTTTGTGTGTCTTCCCCATTTCTTTATGAAGGACACTTGTCATTGGATTTAAGGTCCACCCTAATCCAGGATGATCTCATCTTGAGACCCTTAATTGCATCTGCAAACATTTTTTTTTTTCAAATTAAGGTCACGTTCACAGATTCCACATGGATGTGTCTTTTTAAAATTTTTTTATTCAGAAATTTATTTGTTGAACAATCAAACAAGCTTCTAATGAAATAATATAATGTATATATATATATAAATTCTGAAAATTAGATTTACCCCCAAGAGCCTCCCAATCACCCACCCTCATCCTTCCCCCTCTTCCTTCCCAAGACATCTCTACGAATGCCTTAGGTTATATGAAATTATACCTTATCGGATTTAAAACATGATAATAGACCTACTTTCTCAATGGCCTGGGTCTAACTCCAGCCTCCACAGATGAGTGAAGACATTGGACCCTTGGTTCTCTGGTTATGCTGATTTCACTCAGCATGATTTCTTCCATAGCCATCCATTTACCTTCAAAGGCTGCAATATCATTCTTTCTAATTGCTGAGTAAAACATGGATGTGTCTTTTGAGGACCACTATTTCACCTACTCCACTCATCTTGGACTTTTTTTAGTTAAGGAATTGAGTTATTGTACAATCATAAATGCATATAAGGTAACAATATGATATGCATATATTCTTAAACCAGAATTGCCCCTGGATCCCTCCCTATTCTCCCTTACTCTACCTTCCCTCATCTCCCCCCCACTACATATCTATGATTGCCCTAGATTATGTGTTGCTATGCCTTTGTTGGGTCTAATACATGAGATTGACCATCTTTCACATAGGCCTGAGACTTTTCAATTTGGGGGCTGTCTTCTTCCTTCTGATTTTGCTCTACAAACCTTTCTAACCTCATTACTTCTTGATCTAAGGATGCAATAACTTACCATAATAGAAGTCAGAATACCTAAGCTTTGGTTTGCATTTTTCAGTTTTCATTATGATATTGTACAAATTTAATCACTTTGAATCTTATTTTTCATGCTGATTGCAAATATAGAAACCAATTAAGGTTGGCTCAAGGAAAAGGAAAAAAATCATTGTTAAGTTATAGCATCACTCCATAAAACTTAAGGACAAGAAAGTAGCCAGACTAAGGAATAAATCAAATCAGGAAACTGGGAAGTTTTAGTACTTCTCTCAATTTTTTGTCTCTATTTTTCTCTACAATCTATATAATTCTGTTTTTCCCATCCAAATGGCTATTTTTCTTTGGAAAGCTCTCAAATTTAATGTCACACTTTTATCCATGTAGGGAACTTCGTTTTATCTTTCCAGACCACTTCCTGTCTCTCTTATCTCATTTTCTGCTCTATATTTTCACTCTCCAAATCTCTATTTCTGTTCCAGTTCTGGATTCTTAAAGTAGGGACATGGAGTGAACCAATTGGGATCAGATCAATTTTCCTCATTCAACCAACTCTGACCAAAGACAGGACTGCATTACAGAAAAAGGGTTTTGCCGATTAAACAATGCATATTGGGGGGAAAGGCAGTTACAATGAAGAAAAGATTTGGATTTTAGCAGACTCTCCAAAATGTTCCACATTTCTGTAAAACGGAGTTAATAGTTCCTGCTCCACTCACTTCACAATGATTTTTGAACATATTTTTTGAGGATGAGAACAGACATTGTACCTAAGAACACATTTCAAATTGTATATTATTATACACTTCAAAGAACTATTTTAAAGTTTATAGTGCTAGATTTGGGTTCTGAACAAGCAGCAGACTTGATCTTGATGAGAAAAAGACGATAATTCATTCAATTGTGAAGTGGATAAAGATTTGCTAAGAGTTCATCAGCATGGCTCCTAAGGTTTTTGTCTCCACAATGACAGGAAATCACAATTTCTAAAATACGGATTAACTTGTGTGAATGAGGAAGAAACCAGAGCTTCAAGCTGTGAGCAGGTCATGTTGTGTGTGGAAATAGTCCTTCAGTGTTGATTCAAACAACAATGGAAAGAGAACTAGCAGGGTTTAAATTCTGATGTACTTGGATGTAGAAAATGCTGGACTTTATACTCAATTTCTTAGTTATCTATTATGGGGCTACTTATTTTCTGATAGGTCATGAAAAGGAAAAAATGCTTGACAGTAGAAGACACTATCAGCTTAGCATAAAACAAAAGGAGCTTTTATGCTTCTTGGGAAGCTGTGATTGATTGTAGGTATTGGGGAGACAAGAGGAGGAGAAGCAGGTGTACCTTTAACAGGTGGATCAAAGAGGTTGCATATGGTTTGTCAGAAAGGTCTGTGGAATTATTGCTGCTTTTCCGCTTTCTTATTTCCTATGGGGCCAGAGCAGCAATAGTATCTATTCCTCTGATTTCAGAGCGTCTCTGTACCAGGGAAGGCCAACGACCTCATAAAGACACGGAAGAAAGCTTGGAGTGAGCTCCTTGGATCAATGCACTCTGGGCCTTAGAAAGTCGTAAATTCTTATACTTAGAATCATCTTTTTGTCCCTCCCTTTACTATTTCATTAACAATTCAAAACTAAAATGAACAAAACACACCAGGTGGTCAAATGCCTGGAGAAGACTTTGTAGCCAAAGCTGAAGAGTTTATGCTAAGACTTCAGGTCTTGACCTCCATTGGACTAGTTGAAGGATATCTCAGCCTGCCTGTGAACCAGCCCTGGCCACTGAAGTAAGATATTGTACTTTATTTGGGGACAAATGTGTACATTTTCCTGGAGTGTCATCTATGCGGAATATGCCCTATTAAGAATCTATACAGGGAGATAGATGGCTAAGATTTGGGGTCCTGGCTATCCTTCTACTATCACTGCTAACACCAGGCACATAACCTGGTGCTCACTAAATGATGAATTCACGAACACTCTACTGAACATGTCCTTTGGCAATATGGCACCGAGGTTCATCTATCTTATTTTATGAAGCATCAGCAGTTTCTGATTCACACTCTGTGAAAATGGCAGTGTTCCCCGGAGGCAGAAATGCGTAATTTTTTTTCTTGGCAGTTGAGAACACTCCTACATTGCTTGTCTTCAGTTGCAAATGGAAAGATTAGTGTTGGCCATGAAAGCAGACTCTTCTTCCCCAAAGAGACGGTCACAGACTAAGAGAGGGGTAGTAAAGATACACAGAGAGATATATTTAGGTTAAGAGATGTGAAGGAATCCATGTTCAAAATGTCTTGATATTCCTGATTGGGTAGGATACTAGGATACTCGAAAGGAACAGAATGAGTAGAACTAAATTGATGATTAGAGAAACCACTGTGGTGAATATGGGAGAAGACAAAAATATACTCTCCTAATAACTTCATATGTTTACTTCTAAGGCTCATGTATTTTTACTGTATACAACTCTACTCACATGTCATCCTCTTTAAAACGCTCTGTCAGTCTAATGTGTTAGTCAGCTCTTTGTTGCTGTGATAAATACCTGATTAAAACAACTGAAAAGAGTAAAGCCTTGTTTTTGCCTCTTGGTTTCAAAGGTTTTAGTTGATGGTCAGCTAACCCCAAGGCAGAAACATCATAATGGAAGGGGGGGGGGGGAAGGAGAGCTTCTCACATCATGGCGGTCAAGAAGCAAAGAGGGAAAGAAAGGAGCTTGGGGCAGGAAATACCCTTCCAAGGCATATCCCCCAAAACCCACTTCCTCCAATAGATCCCACCTCCCACAGCCTCCACCACCTCCCAGGAGTCCACTTGGCTATCATGAGATTAATCCACTGATGAATTCAGAGCTCTCATGATCCAGTCACTTCCCAAAAGTCCCACTGTTTAACATTGATGCACTGGGGACCAAGCCTTACACTCATGAGCCCTTGAGGGACAATCCAGATCCAAATCATAACACCAAGTCCGTTAATAATAAGACCCTTATTACTTAACATCCTTTTATCTGTGTTATTTTGTTAGAAAGAATATTTTAACATTACATTTGCATATGTACAGGTTTATTGGTGATCTTTCTCCACTCAGAGAATAAATTTCATGAAGGAGCTAATTCTTTGTTTCATTTGGGTCCTTTAGGAAACAGAATCTGAGTTGGCTCTAGAACTCTGCAATCACTCCCACAAGACTGGTGGAGGTTGAGGCTCTGCAGACAGGAAAAGCAAACCCTCACCTAGAGTAAATATGTATTTCTAGGAGAATAAACTATTGGTCCTTCCAGGAAGAAGTCCAATGTAATCAACTCGTCACCAAATACCTGGTTATTCTCTGTTAGTCAGTTTTTCAGTCACTGTGACTAAAATACCTGACAAAAAACACAGAAGAAGGCAGCTATATTCTGGCTGTTTCAGAGATTTCCAGGTCAGCCAGCTTCATTTCTTCGGGCCTGAGATGAGGCAGAACATCATGGCAGATTGGAGTGGTAGAGTAACGCTGCTCAGCTCATGGTCACAGAAAGTGGGGTTGAGGAGGAGAAAAAAGAGAGAGGCCAGGGACAAGATGTAGTCTCCCAGTGGCATACTCCCAGCGTTCTACTTCCTCCTACCATGCCCTATCTGCATACAGTCCACATCCTACCAGGAATCCATTTGAATTATTAACCCACCATATGGATTAATCCTTTGAATATATGCTTTGGGGGCCATGCAGAGCCTGTACCTTTGCCACTATGGTAGATGTGCTATTAAGCCAGGAGTGGGGTGGCCACTGACAGAGGCTGGCTGATCAGGCTCAGCAAGTTACTGAGGCCCTAAGCCACTTAGCAAGACCCTGTCTCAAAATAAAAAAAAAAAATCAAAGAAAAGATTGAGAGCTGGGGATGTAGCTCAGTAGTAAATCACCCGTGGTTTCAATCCCCAGTTTAAAAAGAATTAGTGGTGCAAAAGTCTTCACTCTTCATGTGCACTCCCATATAACCATTCACATGCCTCCATCCTAGACTTCCTTGTTCGCAATCTACCAATCGATTTCCTTTTAGGTACCTACTTAACTAGTTGGACTATTTGCTGTGCTCATAAGCCCGTATATCTTCTAATATTGGAATACTTCTCATTTAGTGTGAAGTGAATAACCAGGTTTACCAACCAGAGCTTTCCTCTCCACTGTCTTCGAAGACCTCCTCTGAGTGATGCTATCATGCAGTTACCATTTGTTTTCTACTTCCACCCACAAAACAAGTTTGGTCTTTTTTGTTCTTTTTAGCTGGTTATACGGAACTGCCATAGAAGCATTGGGTGAAGAGAGAAAGGAAAAGCAGATTCAGCCATATTGGATGAGAAAGGGATTTAGACTACATGATCATGCCGGTTGCCTCTGCCTTTTGATCTTGCTTGTGCTCAATCTCTGATGCAAAATTCGGATCTTTTGATGGATTGTTGCTAGACCTAAGTGACTTTTTGTCTCGGATGGTCCAACAAGATCCAACTCATGAAGGAAATTTCAAGGTGCATGGTCACTTGGTGCCCATTATTGCCTCGTGCTTTTATCTCTGTTAGGTATTAGTAGCATGCCAGGAGCTGATTTTATAAAAATATATGATTCCCTGTTTTATATGGCATGATCTTGCTCTAGAACCTCAGAATCACCCTCTGGAGTCTGCCATAAAAATCTACACTGCAATTTTTCCTGCCCTTGCCACTTCCAACAAAATAAGTTCTGCTAACTCAAATAGCCCAAGTGACAGGGGTGATTGCACTGCTTCTGAATCTGCTTTACGTTCCTTTATGCTCCAGGCCCTACTCAAAATTGGAAGTCATTCACGTAATATAAAGGCATTATACCTAGATGTTCACAGAATTGCCTCCAAAACTCACAAAGGCTACCTGCTGTTGTTTCCTTTTTTATGGTAGGAGATACAAGACACAGTAATTTGTTGCTTACTTTGGAAGGGATGTTATGACATACCTTCGACCACCAGTCCTCTAAAATTTAAATGAGAGATTTCTGAATGTTTAGAATTTTTTTCTTTCCTCTGATGTACTTGCACTCACAGTATCTGAGTGCACTGATATAATCTATAGGATGAATCAGAGTGAGGTTCTATGGGAATGGCTTATGGAATGATTGACAGAAATGAACAGAATGTAGCAAGAGCATTCTGTATTGATCTTGCAGAACTGAATCACCAAAAGAACTCCTTCTTCTCTTTCAATTAAGATGCTGATGGCTCCACATGCATACCATTACAATCATCATCAAGAATCCACAAAGACTCGCAAGTCCACATACTTAGAAAGATGTGACCACTGTTGCCTTGGCCTCTAGATTCAAATGCATTGCTCTGATCAGCTCCAGCAACATGGATTCCGAGTGCTCCGCAGAAAGATTTAATGATGGCACTTCTGTTTAATGCTGCTGCTGGAAAAAAAAAAATGTGTCTCTCTGCTTGCCAAGTAGAAATGAAAAAAAAAAAAAGTTCAGTCTCTGTCTCATTTCCAGCCTCAAAATGTACGTCTGATTGAGTCAACCTGAAGCACATTAAGAACTCTAGTTTTTAGGGAGTCTAGAAAATATAGATTTTAGCTTACTCTTTGTCCATCAGAAAGGTAAAATAGAAGGGCGAAGTGATATTGGCCACAAATCCACAATTTCCATCTCAATAATGATGCTTCAACAGATCATTATTAAAGATGAAAATATATGGACAGCTATTTCTGTAGCTGCATGTAATAATAATAATTACTAGGTCTACTGTCTTAAACTATTCATGATTCAAGAGTATTAATTTTCTGAATTCCTGTGCCATTCAATTAATGTTCCAAACATGGATTAATCATCAATTTACCCAAGCATCCAGTTGTAAATTACCTCTACATATCTGTGATAAAACTATGTACAGAATTGACGCTTTAAATTAGTGGTATCTGCACTGAGAACTTAAAAATGTGGTTAGTATGAATTGAGCTGTGCTGTAAGTCTAAGACACTCACTGGGCTTTAGAACCTAAGTATGAAAAAATGTAAAATATCTCATTAATAAAAATAATACACTAATTTCATGGTGAAATGATAATATTTTTAAAATATTGAATTAAATAAAATATGTTATTAAAATTAATTTTACTTCTTTATTTTTACATCTTTAAAATTTGGCTGCTGGAAAAGTTAAAACTACATATGTGATCTTCATTATAATTCTTTTTAACAGTACTGCCTTCAATATAGAAAGAACATCCAGGCTCGATGGTGTGTGCCTGTCAGCTACTCTGGAGGATGAGGTGGGAGGATCACAAGTTTGAGGTCAATCTTGGCAATTTAGCAAAACCGCTTCTCAAAATTAAGAAATAAAAAGGAGCTGATTACAGAGTGTCCCCAGATTCAATCTCTAGTACTTGGGGGGTAGGGAATAAAATTCTCCAAAGAGTGGACTTAAATAGGTTTCTGAAACTATTCCCTGAATGCTACCTTCTCAGTTTCTGTCTTCCCCCTTGTGAGTCTCCTTATCACAGTTTGAGTTTTCCGATCCTTCTGGTCTTCATTTTTAGAGATAAGGCATTTTTAAAACTTCATCAAAAACATTATGATAAACCAAAAAGAAATATGACTGACTCAGATATTAGTTCTCTCACCATGTCCTCTAAGTTATGAATCTCAGGAATATTCTATTTTCTCCCTGTAGTAAGTTGAACACAGAACTCAGTATGTCTTCAGGTCTTCAAAATCATCCAAAAAGGCACAAGTAAGCAATGAAAATGACATTCTTGGAGATCTCTCAGGGAAAACAGAGGGATTTTTTTTGTTGTGCACTCAAAGCAAACATCCTAGATACCCCTTCAATTAGGCATTTCTAATCTTTTCTTGAATCACTTTCTGCCACTCAATCGATGGGGGTTCCTCTATCCCTCCCACTACTTCCTACCACTCCCCAGTATCTTCCTGCCTCACTGGTCTCTTTTTCCCTCTACACGATTCTTTCTTGTTGAAACTCCTTATTCCTTCATTAGGCGGAACAATTTAATTGCTGTATTGTGTTACTTGAACATTTCCTTAGGGTCTCATACTCCAAAGAAAGTAATTTCTTTTGAATAAATACAAAGTCTCCCTAAGAGAAATTTGGGGGAATATGATTTTCTTCATTTCATTACACAGAATAAATTGGATAAGTTGAAAAAGTAAAGGTTTCAATGCTAAGAAATTTGGTAAATATAATAAGGAGCTTTACCAAGTCCCAAGTCTACTTAGTACAAGAGAGCCACCCTCTACATTTGAGCTGATACAGCCAAACTGAAGCTTGCACCCTTTTAAAGTCTCAGCTCTAGTAATGCAGGTTCCATCTTGTTTTCTTTACTAAGAGGAGTTTACTAGCTCAAAGACAAAGGTCAACTCATATTTTTTCAAACTTATGTCTTCCTGACCTCCAATAGGGATCTGTCTTCAAAAAAAGTTTCTTTTTTATTTAAGGTACAAAGTAGGTCATAGTTCATTTATGGAATGTGCTGATTAACCTCCTGAATTTTGATGCATAAGCTAATTCTGTTAGCTCATGTTATCAACTCTTTCCTGCTCTTCTAGTTCTCTGAAATTTATTGGTAGTCTGTGCCATTTCCTAGGATAGTGGTTTCATGAAAAATATAACCAGTATAATAGTATCATGCTACCATAAATATACTGAAACTAGCGCATACTAGAAAAATATTAATGAAAATAGGTTCCATTTGTTAGCAAGTTATAGCTGTAAGTACTTTATATGCAATTAGTACATTATAATTCTCATAACAACAGAAGAGCTGAGTAGCATTATTTCCATGGTATACACAGAAAAGAGTTATTTTCCCCAAACCACAAAGCACTCTGATCCTATCAATGTGACCTCAGTGCCTGTCATCCATACCTTTCCTCCCTCCCTAAAGTCTCTCAGAGCCATCATTCAGCACAGGCTCTTGGAATTGAAGGGACTGAGATATTATCTAATCCTGCCATTACTTTACAGCTTTATAAATTGATTGCAGATGTCCCAACTAATTATAACCAGTCTGACCCCAAGCAAGAATTGCTAGATAGTACCTTACACATTCAGGAGCTCAATAATTTGGCTCACCAAAAGGTTTGAAACTACTTAGTCCTTAATGACTGTCGAAATGATGGCAACTGGCATTCTGGGATAAGTACTCTCAGGAGGGGTAGCACATGCACTGACTTACATCCACTTCTTTATTTACATGATCAGTATATTAGCATCAACTATTAGTAGTAGATTCAGTGTGTAAGAAATGAGCCTCAATTAAGTAAATTGTAGATGGAAAAGACTTAGGAGCTGGATAGTTGTCTTGCTTATGGACTTTTGTCCGTTCAAACTGCTACAACAAAGTACCTTAGACTGGGTAAATTTATAAGCAACAAATTGATTACTCAGAGTTCTGGAGACCAAGAAACCCAAAATCAAATTTGCTGGAAGATTAGTTGTCTGATGAGGGTTCATTCCTAATTGCTAAGGTTTGAATCTAAAAATGACCCCTGACAAAGGCAGTGCAGCAAGATGCAGAGGTGAAAAAATTGGATTACGATAACTGTAATCTCATCAGTGGATTAATCAGTTTTACAGATTAATAATTTGAATGGACTACTGGGTGGTAACTGTAGGCAGGTGGGGCACAGCTGGAGGGGATGGGTCACTGGGGGCAAGGCCTTTGTGATTATATCTGTCCCTGACTGCTTCCTCTCTCTCTCTCTCTCTCTCTCTCTCTCTGTCACTTCCACCCTCCACCCCCTTCTTGGCTTCCTTGAGTGGGGCAGCTTTCCTTCATTATGTCCTTCCACCATGATGTTCTACCTCACCTGAAGCCCAAAGCAATGGAGTTATTCAGCCATAGGCTGACTGAGACCCCTAAGACCATGAACTCAAAATGAACTTTGCCTCCTCTAAGTTGTTCTTGTCATTTTGGTCACAAGGACAAAAATTTGACTAACAGACAGACCCATAGGTGGTTCTTCTATGACCTCACATGGCAGAAAGGGCAAGAGAGTTCACTTAAGCTTATTTATAGGGGCACTGATTCAATTCATGAGAGTGGGGCTCTCATGGCAAACCACTCCTGAATGGTCTACCTGCTAATGCTATCATATTGAGGGTTTGGTTCCAGCATAGGATTTTCAGGGGACACCAAATTTTATACTATGGCTGCTTTAAACGGAGTCTTTTGAGTACACTAGGATTAGACAACAGGATGACATCAGGGGAAGGAGAGGATGCTAAAAGAGAAAAGCAAAACTGATGAGCTCACAAGAAAGACTATGCACTTTCAAACGTTTTCTAGGACTAGCCCAGAACAAGCTTCTCTCCCCATGGAAACTCCCCAGATGATTTTGCCTGGTTGTTATAGATAGATCTATATCTATATATATCTATATCTATATATAGATATATATATATAGAGAGAGAGAGATAGAGAGAGACAAAATCAATTTTTATTGAGCTTTTCACATGGCTTTCATTGCTCTGACACTTAGTTGTGTACGTGGGTGCTGGGGTTTGAACCTGTGTATTTGCGCATGCCAGGCAAGCACTGTAACCACTGAGCCACGGCTCCAGCCCCTGTTGTAGATCTGTGATATGATGCTTTAAATTACATTGGTGTACATTACACTCTACAAGTGTATGCTCTGCATTCAACAGACTTTAAGCTTTTCCTGAGGGTGGTGGGATGCTTTTCTTTAATGATTATGAGGTGGATCTGCAGAACTAAGCAAAACATCCTTTGTTCTTTCCATGGCCACACATTCTTTTATTGTTAGAAAGGATTCTACTAAAGTGGAAAATCTTGAGTTTTGGAGGAATAAATATCAAATATTCCATCAAGTATTATTTTACTAGAACAAAAATTATCAAGAGATCATTCTGTTAGCAACTTGAAACTCTTATTATGCTTAGAATGTTATTCTCCCACGGAACACGTATTTTAGAGAGGGAAGCTAGATAATAAAGCGATGAAATTGGTTAATGCACAGTGCTTATGCAGATAATAAGCAAATAAATTAACAGATAAGTGACATTAATATGGGATGATATGGCTCATGCCAAGGAGACACGTTAGACTGGGTGGTCATAGATGGCTTCTCTTTGGAGGTGGCGATTGAGGTGACCACTTTCTGTGAACAACAAGGTAGAGACAGGCTATAAGTGAAGACAAACTTTTTTCTTACAAAAGACCAGATAATAAATGTTTTAAGATTTGCAGCTCATTTGGTCTCTCTCTTAACTGTTCAGTCCCAACACTGGAGTGTGAAACCCACCATACACAATACATAAAGAAATGGGGATGGTTGTGTACCAAAAAACTTTATTCAGCTAAACAGGCAGGAGTCAGGGGGTTAGATATAGCCTTTAGGTCATGATTTGCCATCCCCTGGTCCAGAGGAAAGTGTGGGAGGCAGCAGGAATGGCAAGTTCAAAGGCCAAAGCTGGATTAAGCTTTATGTTCTTGGAACTGAGGGATAGTATGTGGCTAGAGGGTAGCGAGTGAGAATGGGGGTGATGGGATGTGAGATTGGAGATGGATGGACAGGCCAGGACAGGCAGGGCCTTGTAGACATGGAGAAATGTTGACAGTTTACTCTAAGTGCAAGGGAAGCCACCAGAATGATTCAAGCAGGGACAATGATGCAGATTGATATACATTTATGAAGATTTGCTGAGTAGTGACTATTTTGAGGAGCACAAGAGGAAGAGAAAGGAGATATCTCTGGAAGTGATTACAATAACCTAAGGAAAATATGATAATGAAGAGAGGGAGAATTGTAGGGCTAGCATTTGAATCTATCTCTCTGTGGCTTGCTAACTCTATATGAACTTCAAGCTTCATTTCTTTCATAGGTTAGGTATGGAAAAAATTCTAATTTTATAAAATAAGGCCTATGGTCTTATTTTTATCCTAACATATGACAAACTATCTATTATGTTGTTCTTCTTTCCTTTCTGTCCACAACTCAAATACTTTATTCTCCTTTCTTTCCACCTTCTTTTCCTCCTTTCCATGAACATCCTTCTACGCCCATAGATACCTAGTAGTGAAGAGGTGTGTGCACAAGTGTAGTACTTGATGATTAGTCACACTGGGATAAAGAGATCTTTTGTTTTAAAATGTTTATTGAAGACTGTGATGCCATGACACTAAAATTAAGAGGAAAAATTATAACGGAAAACACACATATACATGAAGATTGAATAATGCCCTATTAAATGAAGAATAGATCCAAGAAGACGTGAGAGAATGAATCAAGAAATTCTTGGAAACGAATGAGAATGAAGACCCAGCATATCAAAACCTCCAAGGCAGCTTGAAAGCATTCTTTTTTAAAAATTTTTTTATTAGTGCATTATAGTTTTACATAATAATGGGATTAGTTGTCATATATTCCTAGATGCACACAAATCAGTATCTCCCCCATACCCCTCTACCTCCCTCCTCCCATCCCTGATCCCTTGCCTATGAAAGCATTCTTAAGGGGAAAATTTATAGCACTGAGTGCCTTCATTAAAAATCAGAAGAGATTATGAATAAATAAGCTATGCACCACCTCAAAAAACTATAAATGGAAAAAAATGTAATCCCAAAGCCAGTAGAAGACAAGAAATAATCAAGATCAGAGTCAAAATCAATGAAATTGAGAACAACAGCAACTACAACAAAAACAAAATAAATAAAAAGAATTGATGAAACAAAGAACTAATTCTTTTAAAAAACATGAAACTGACAGACCCCTAGGAAATCACACTTAAAAAAAGGAAGGAAATGAAGAAAATCAACAAAATCACCAATGAAATGGGAGTGATCACCATTGACTCCTCAGAAATCCAACAGATTACCAGTACATACTTTGAAAAACTATACTTCTCTAAACTAAATAAATTGGAAGACATGGACAAATTTCTTGACAGATACAACATCCCCAAATTGATGCAGGATGATATTGAAATCCTAAACAGCCCAATAACAGGCACTGAAATCCATATAGCAATTAAAAGCCTTCCAAAGATGAAAAGCCTAATGGATTCCCTGCTGAGTTTTACCACAAGTATGAGGAGGAGCTAACACCACTTCTTATTAAGCTAGTTGAAGAAACTGAAGAAAAGGGAACTCTCCCAAACACATTTATCAGGCAATTTTAACTCTAATACCAAAACCCAACAAAGACACATCAGAAAAAAGAAAACTATAGGCCAATATCCCTGAAGAACATTGACATGAAAATCCTTAATAAAGGTTCTAGCAAACCATATTCAGAAACTCATAAAGAAGACAATTCATCGTGATCAAGTGGGCTTCATTCCAGGTATGCAAGGCTGGTTCAACATCCACAAATCAAAAAATGAATTCATCACTTAAACAGAATTAAGGACAAAAACCACGTGATCATCTCATTTGATGTAGAAAAGACTTTGACAAATCCATCACCCATTTATGCTCAAAACTCTAGAGATAATAGGGATCAAAGGAACTTATCTTAACTATGTAAAACCCATAGATGACAAACTCTCAGCTAGTATAATACTAAAAGGAGAAAAGCTGAAAGCATTTCCACTAAACTCAGGAACATGACAAGGCAGTCTGTTCTCATCACTTTTATTCAATATAGTTCTTGAGAACCTAGCCAGGGAAATCAGGTAGAGAAGGAAATCAAAGGGATAAGAATAGGAAGGGAGGAAATCAAACTATCCCCTTTTGCTGATGACATGATCCTATATCTGGAAGATCCAAAAAATTCCACCAGAAAACTGTGTGAGCTTATAAACAGATTTAGCAAAGTGGCAGACTACAAGATCAATACTCATAAATGAACTGTTTTCCTATACACTAACAATAATAGAGCAGAAGAAGAAATCAGGAAATCAGTCCCATTCATAATATCCTCAAAAAGAATAGAATACTTGGGAATTAATCTAACAAGGGAAGTAAAAAACCTACAGTGAAAATTACTGAACACTGATGATAGAAGTTGAAGAAGACCTGAGAAGGTGGAAAGACAATCAAAGCTCTTGGTTAGGCAGAATTAATATAATTAAAATTGCCATTCTGCCAGTATCACTATACTCATTCAATGCAATCCCAATCAAAATATCAATGTCATTCTTTACAGATATAGAAAAAGCAATTCTCAAATTCATTTGGAACAACCATAAACCCAGAATAGCCAAAATATTACTAAGTAAGAAACATGAAACAGGTGGATTCACAATACCAGATCTGAAACTATGCAATAGAGCTGTAGTAACAAAAACAGCATGGTACTGTTCAAAATAGGAATAAAGACCAGTGGAATAGAATAGAAGTCTCTGAGACAAACCCACAAACCCTCAAATCTTTCCACATCTAATCTTTGACAAGGGGGGTCAAAATATAACATGGAGGAGAGATAGCCTATTCAAAAAATGGTCCTGGACAAACTGGACAGCCACTTGCAGAAAGTTGAAATTAGATCCTTATCTATCACCTTGCACAAAACTCAAATCAAAATGTATCAATGAACTGGGAATGAAGCAAGCTACCATACAACTGCTGGAAGGAAAATTAGGACCAACACTCCAGCATATGGGAGAAGGCAAAGACTTTCTCGACAAGACTCCCAAAGCAAAAGAATTAAAGTCAAGAATCAATGAGTGGGATGCCATTAAACTGAAAAGAGTTTGCTCATTCAATAATTTTGGTCAAAATTGTCAAGAGACAACCTACAGAATGGGAGATAATCATGGCCTGTGATTCCTCCGACAGCAGACTAATATCAAAAATTTACAAAGAACTCAAAAAACTCAATAACAAAAACACAAACAATCCAATCAATAAATAGGTCAAAGAGCTAAACAGAATCTTCTGAACAGAGGACACTGAGCAAGCCAATGAATATATGAGAAAGTGTTCTAAAACACTGACAGAGAAATGCAAATCAAAACTACATTAAGATTTCACCTCACTCCAGTCAGATTGGCAAAGATGAAGAATTCAAACAGTAACAGATGCTGGAGGGTTTCAGAGAGCACTAGCACACTGTTGGTGGAACTGCAGTCTAGAAAGCAGTGTGGAGACTCCTCAAAAAATTAGGGTTGGATCCACTGTATGACCCAGCTATCCCTCTTCTGGGTATTTTCCCAGAGGAGTTAGAATCAGCACATTACAGTGACACAGAAAAATCTATGTTCATAGCAGCTCAATTACAAACCCAGATGCCCCTCACTAGATGAATGGATCCAGAAGCTCTAGTATACACACACACACACACACACACACACACACACACACACATACACTGGAGTTCTACTCAGCTGTTAGAAATAATAATATTGTGGCTTTTGAAGGCAAATGGATGGGAATGGAAGAAAGTTAGCCAAACCCAGAAAGCCAAGGGTTGAATATTTTCCCTTGTTTATGGAGGCTAGAGGAAAACCCAGACTTGGGTAAAAAGTAGTCAAACTCTTGTATTAGACCCAGCAAAGGCATAGCAACACATAATCTAGGGGAACCATAGAAATGTAGGGGGTGAGGAGGGGGAGGGGACAAGTAAGAGGGGGGAGAGGGGGAGAGAGAATGGGAAGGGATCTGGAGACAATTAACAATGTAGCATACTCTGACCCCCACCCTAGAATCCAAATAACACTTATGCAATTGTTTAATTCTGGAAAATTCAGAACTTAAACATTTATACCAATTGCAAGGAGAGAATCAAGAGATGAGGGTGTGCGAGATGTGTGGGCAATTGCATATCATATTGGTGCTTTATACACATTTATGATTGTATAACAACTCAATTCAGTAATAAAAAATTTAAAAAGTAAAAGGTCATTTAATCATATAGTAAGAAAAAATGCATTGATCTGAACATTGTGGTGCATACCTGCAATCCAAGCAACTTGGGAGCCTGAGGCAGGAGGATCACAAGTTCAAGACAAACCTCAGCAACATAGCAATATCCTGTCTCAAAAAATAAAACCAAATAAAAATGGCCAGGGCTATAACTCAGTGGCAAATTGTCCCTGCTTTTAATCCCTAGTACCAAAAAAATTTAAAAAATGCAAAATAAACATTTATTGACTTATGTATTTGAGTGCCTCCCCAAATCTGAACCTAATATTTTCAATTTTATTTTTCCTTATTTTTTTAGTATAATACATTATCATTTTAAAGTCCTAGCTACTTAAGTAAGTACTGATGGGGGAAAATGTTCCTTGAAGAAGCTGTCCTCAAGTTTGGGAAGGATTGCCTAACTTGTGAAAATACACTGAAAGTTTCAACCCGTGGCATGAAGATTTTGAAGGCCTTACAAAGACATGTCAAGATATTTTCCATGTAGCACCTGAAAATTTCTGAGGACAAAGTTATCAAAATATTCAGAACATTTGAAATGATCTCCTTGAGATCATCTGGTAAGACACAGTGCAAGATACCCTCTCTTCCTCCCTTACTGAAGGGACAATTGCTATGGCTGGAGTAGGGTGCATGAATCCAAAGTCACACTTACGTTCTTCCTTTTGCTCTGTCTTCTTTGTGACTGCATTTGTCATTTCAAAACAATCTTTAAATTAAAACTTAAAGCCATCCCGTTTTTTCCCACTGAATGATTTAATCTCCCAAGGGAAACACATTTTTAGCTAGCTTTTGATTATCCATCTTTACTATGCAATGTAGTATTTTTGGAAAATAATTTTAAATCAGTCATGAAATAGCTACCTGCATGATGTTGGACAGGGTCCTTTAAAATTTGTAAGACTTGGTGACCTCATTTGTATTAGGTCTTCCTCAAGTCTCATGTACAGTAATTTCACATAAGGGCCAAACTGCATATCTGGAGCCAAAAATTTGGAGGTCAAGGGAGATAAAGGAATCAAAAGCAGAACTTCAGTAAGATAAAGGAAGGCAAGCAGAAGTTCTTTATAGAGGAAACTCTATAGATTTGTTTTGAACCCACATTATTCTCAGATTACATTTTAAAAAATTGCCTTGGAGTAAGACCTTCTCAACATGTCTCCTAAAGTGAAGAAAGTAGAGTCAAAAATCAGTGAATGGGATGCCATAAAGCTAAAAACCTTTTGTACTGCCAAGGAAACAATCATAAGAGTCAAGAAGTTTCCTACGGAAATGGAGAGAATCATGGGCTACGATTCCTCTGACAGGGGCCTCATATCCAGAACCTACAAAATCCTCAAAAATCTCAACTACAAAAACACAAAACAATCCAATTAATAAATGGGCCAAAGAGCCAAATAGAAACTTCTCAACAGAGGACATTGATCAAGCCAATGAATACATGAGAAAGTGCTCTAAATCACTAGTTATCAGAGAAATGGAAATGAAAACTATGTTAAGATATCACCTCACGCCTGTTAGAATGGCAAAAATGAAGAAAATTAATAATAGGTGCTGGAGGGGCTGTGGAGAGATAGGCACACTAACACATTGTTGGTGGAGCTGCAGACTGGTACAGCCCCTCTGGAAAGCAGTGTGGAGAATACTCAAAAAACTAGGGATGAGCCCACCATGCGATCTTGCTATTCCTCTCCTGGGTATTTTTCCAGGGAATTTAGAATCAGCACATTATAGTAACACAGCAATATCTATGTTCATAGAAGCTCACTTTACTATTGCTAGATTATAGTAATAACCCAGATGTCCCTCACTGGATGAATGGATCCAAAAACTGTGGTACATTTATACCATGGAATTTTACAAAGTAATTAGACACAATGATATTTCAGCCTTAGAAGGTAAATGGATGGCTATGGAAGAAATTATGCTGAGTAAAATCAGCTTAACCCAGAGAACCAAGGGTAGAATGTCTCCACTCATCTGTGGAAGCTGGATCTAGACCCTGACCATTGAGAAAGGTGGTCTATTATCATGTGTTAAAACCAGATAAGGTGTAATGTTATACAACCTAATACTTTTTTAGAGATATTGTGGGAAGGGGAAGGGAGGAATATGAGTGGGTAATTTGGGGGGGCACTCTTGGGAGTAAATCTAATCTTCAGAATCTATGTACGTTTTAAATTATTTTGTTAAAAACGTATGGTTGTTCAAAAAATAGATTTCTCAATTAAAAATTTTTTTTAAAAATTGCCTTGGTTTTAAAAATTTTTTATGAACTCTTGGTCAACAATTTTTACCCATAAAAATAATGGTCTGCCTCGGATTCTATGTACCCCAGTCCCAGTGTGAACTTTTCATTAGAAGCATATCCTTGGAGAAATCATCTGAGAAGTTTTAAGATGATACTTTACAGCAACAGGAGCACTGATGTGGATTTTGAATATAATAAAGATACACTTTCTTCTCTCATCACTCACTATATAGGATACTTGTAAATAACCAAAAACCCAGTGAACTTTTGGCAGAAAAATGATTGTAAATAATTGGAATGATTTTTTTTAAGGGAAAGAGAGCAAAGTTATTAGAAGAGAGATTTGGGGTTAATACACTGAAGGAGAGGGATTAACTCCAAGTTTATATTCATTATCCAGGAAAAAGGCATTGGACCATTTTTGTGCACTGTGGGAATTTCACATGCGGAGCTTGGCATATTACGATCTATCAATACATCACCATTTTGCATTTAACTGAAATTGATGTTCATATTAAATCTGTTTCACATGAGAATGAATAAAAATGGATCATTTTAAAAATTAGAAGTTACAATTTTCTACAGGTATTTTTTTGTACTGAAGAAAAATTAGATGGTAACCCAAATATCCAAACTTGTGTATGACTAAATAAATGTGGACATACATATGAAGAAATACTTTCTTTGCTTTAAATATGCTTATGAAAAGTCTGTAGTATTCAAATGAAAACCACATTAAGATATCACCTTACACCAGTCAGAATGGCAAAGATGAAGAAAATAAACAATAATAGATGCTGGAGGGGCTGTGGAGAGATAGACACACTAACACATTGTTGGTGGAGATGCAGACTGGTACAGACCCTCTGGAAAGCAGTGTGGAGAATCCTTAAAAAACTAGGGATGAGCCCACCATACGACCCTGCTATTCCACTCCTGGGAATCTTTCCAGGGGATTTAGAATCAGCACATTACAGCGACACAGCAATATCTATGTTCATAGTAGCACAATTTACTATTGCTAGGCTATGGAAACAACCCAGATGTCCCTCACTGGATGAATGGATCCAAAAACTGTGGTACATATATACCATGGAATTTTACACAGCAATTAGAAACAATGATATTGCAGCCTTTGAAGGTAAATGGATGGCTATGGAAGAAATTATGCTGAGTAAAATCAGCTTAACCCAGAGAACTAATGGTTGATTTGTCTCCACTCGTCTGTGGAGGTTGGGACTAGACCCTGGCCAGTGAGAAAGTTGGTCTATTATCATGTGTTAAATCCAGATAAGATGTAATGCTATACAACATAATCCTTTTTTAGAGATATTGTGGGAAGGGGAAAGGAGGGATAAGGGTGGGTAATTGGGGGGGGGCACTCCTGGGGGTAATTGTAATATCCAGAATCTTTACACATTTTATATTATTTTGTTAAAAACTTGTATGGTTGTTCAAAAATAAAAAAGTTAAAAAAAAAACAACAAAAAGTCTGTAGTATTATAAAAAAAACTTCCTATACAAAGGGAAAAAAATCAAAATGGGACTTTTTAAATGAATATTACTTTGAAAATATAAGAAAAAGTGAGTATATGAAATGTACTTACTACATTGATCAGTTAATTGCATCTTGAAACATTCCTACATATTTTCTTGTACTTTTTATATTATCTTATTTTTTTCCAGTATAAAATTCCATTCTTCTGGTTTTCCCAGAGTACAAATAGCAGAAAGTATTTTCTTTCTTATTCAAGACGATAAAGCAATGCAAGACCAATAGTAACGCACTTCAGTTAATAGAGCAAATACACAGATACAAAAGTAATGTCAAACAAAACAAATAACTAAAAACTCCTTACATTAAAAAATAGTTTAATGCCTAGAGCAAAGGAAGGTTCTTTGCCTCTTTTCAATTACCCTTTTTTATTTACATTAATATGGCTCCCTCCTGTTTTTCAGTCAATCATTTGAGTGCTACATATAAATTTTAAGTTTCAGTCCTCAGGCTTTGCTTTTCTCTTTCTCTCAAATCTCCTTCTTAAAGATATCCCTCTTTCTTACATTCTCATATCTTAATTTTCCTCCTTATTTTGATAGTTCCGTATTTTATACTCTAAGTGAATCTCACTAACATCTTTCTGTTGCGTATTTCCATTTAAAATCTTTTAATCATCTCAAACTCAATATGTCTACAATTGAACTTACCCATATTTCATATCTATATGAATCACCTTATGCTATTTGCAGTCAGAATAGGAGTGATCTTTCATTCTACCTTCTTCTTCATATTTCATCTTTAATATGGGACAAAGTTCTGATTCATCATTTGTAATACCATTGATCTAAGTCTCTCATTATCCACAAGGGATATATTTCAAGAGTATCCATGGGTCCCTGAAATATCATACAGTACCAAACCCTATCTATACTATGTATTTTCTGTACACACACACACACGCACACACACTACATGTATTTTATATTTTAACTATGTCCTTATCACTCACTGTGGCTGTAAGTTTTGCAGTTTGAAGTACAGCAGCAAAACTAGAAATATTTTTTCCTTCTTCACAGTTTCACAGAAGATTCAGTCTTACCATACATCTTAGTAGCCTCAGTGCATGATTTTTATTCTTTCCTTATTTAGTCAAGAACTTTCAACTTTTCATTCAAAGGGAAGTACTGTATGGCTTTTCTCTGGCATATATGAATTATTGCAATCACTACTCTTGAACTTTGGGACCAATATCAACTAAAGTAAGGGCTACTTGAACAGAGCTCTCTAATACCACAAAAGTTGATTTCATGTCTGAGGTGGCTATCAAGTGATTAATGAGTGAGTAGTGTAGCATGGAACACTGGACTCAAGTCCCATGCAGGACACGGAAGGATGGCACAAGACTTCAGCTAGTTGCTTGGGACAGCGTGAATTTTAAAGCTTATGAACTGTTTATTTCTAGAATTTTCTGTTTAACATTTTCAGATTGTGGTTGACCCCAGTAACTAAAATCAAGATAAGCGGACTGCTGTATTTTGCATTCCTACCCTCATGGCTTTGGTTCAGGTTGCACTTATCTCATTATTGGCAATATATTTGAAACATGGAAGCATATTTTGAACTGTGAGGTGTCTTCTTGTGGTTGCTCTGCTTCCACTGAGGTTCAGATTTATTAGGGTTAGAGGTCCACAGAAATCCATTTGCATGAAATAATTTGTGGTGAAAGAATTCCTGTAAAGGATTCTTACAGGGGACAATCATGAAGGAAGAGGTTAGAAAAAGACAGATTATCTTCTGTTTGCAATTGTGACATCAAGAACAGGGACTGCTGTTCAACAAATGGTGCTGGACAAACTGGACAGCCACTTGCAGAAAATTTAAATTAGATTCTTATCTCTCTCCCTGCAAAAAAAAATCAAATCTAAATGGATCAAGGAATGAGGAATTAAACCAGCTACCACACAACTGCTAGACGAAAAATTAGGACCAACACTCCAGCATATGGGAATTGGCAACGATTACAGTAAAAAATCAAGGAGTGGGATGCCATTAAACTAACAAGTTTCTGTACAGCCATGGAGATAGTCAAAACAGTCAAGAGACAACCTCAGAATGGGAGAGAAGCATGGCCTGTGATCCCTCTGACAGGGGACTAATATCAAAATTTTACAAAGAACTCAAAAAATTCAATAACAAAAACACAAACAATCCAATCAATAAATGGGCCAGAGAGCTAAACAGAAACATCTCAGCAGAGGACATTGAGCAAGCCAGTGAATACATGAGAAAGTGTTCTAAATCACTGGCAATCAGAGAAATGCAAATCAAAACTACATTAATATTTCACCTCACTTCAGTCAGATTGGCAGAAATGAAGAATACAAACAAAAACAAATGCTGGAGGGGTTGTGGGGAGATAGGCACACTAGCACACTGTGGGTGGAATTGCAGACTGGTCCAGCTGCTCTGGAAAGCAGTGTGGAGATCCCTCAAAAATTAGGGTTGGATCCCCCATATGATCCAGCTATCCCTCTTCTGGGTATTTTCTCAGAGGAGTTTGAATCAGCACATTACAGCGACACAGCAAAATCCATGTTCATAGCAGCTCAATTTACAATAGCTAAATTATGGAACCAACCCAGATGCCTCTCACTGGATGAATGGATCCAGAAGCTTTGGTATATATACACAATGGAGTTTACTCAGCTATTAGAAACAATGATATTGTAGCCTTTGAAGGTTCCATGGATGGCAATGGAGGAAATCTTGCTGAGAGAAGTTAGCCAAACACAGAGAGTCAAAGGCTGAATGGTCTCCCTCATGTGTGGAGGATGGACTTAAACCCAGGCTTGGGAGGAAGGTAGTCAAACTCATATATTAGATCCATAGAACAAAAATGCAAAATGTTAATATTTATGAGATACAGTTGCAAGATAAAATATTTGAACAAGCTATGCTGCAGACCTGTACAAAAATGTAAATGTTTAATCCCATCGTCAAATACTTTGAAGAATAACAAAGGATGATAGGAAAGGAGGAGAAGAGGAAATTTGGAACTGGGGTAGAGCATATACATTCCAAGCAGTTATAAATGTCACTGTATATACTATAGCTATACATATATATATATATATACATATATATATATAATGTTCTTCATAGGTATAAGAATTATGTCACTGTACTTGGGCTTTTCAGGAAAAATATAGGACCCAAAAGAGAGGCAAGGGTTCGGGGGATGGGAGGAGGGAAGTAAAGAGGTGGAGGGAGGGATATTGAACAAATTGTGTTGTTGAATTGTGTGCATTTACGAATATGTGACAACAAATCCCATCATTATGTAAAACTATACTTCAGTAATTTAAAAAAAGAAGAGGGACTGCAGGACAAACTGGTTTCACATCAGGAATAAGCACACATGTTTTTGCTCCTACATGATGTCGTAAAGAGCCGGTAAGCTCTTTTCAGAAAACTACTAAAACTTAGTGGAAGTCAGCATTATTAAAATTCCTAGAAATAAGTGATCCAAAGGCAAACAAAATGAAGCAATACACAGGTCAGGGGTGCTGCGGGGGCAGTCCTTAAAGGAGACATCATAATCCTGAATGAGAGCAGTCAATTTTACCCAAATTTGGATAATTGATTTTTGATGGAAGTGCACAATATAGTTGAGAAAGAATAATATTTTCAGCAAGGATGTTGGAACAAGTGGTTATCCAAATGTTAAAAAAAATGAAGTATGACCTAAACCTCATCTTATCTCAAAATTATATAAAACCTGAAAGTATGAAAGCTTAGGTACAAAATCTTCTTGAATAAAAGTTTGCCAAACAGTTTTGAGACATAATAACAAACATATGAGTATAATAGAAAAAATGATAAATTGAACTTCACAGAATTGAAATTTTTTGCTTTGTGAAAGCAACTATAAAGAGAATGAAAAAACAAGCTGTATGCTGGAATAAAATATTTTTTAAGACAGAGGGATGGTGAGAGGGAATCAATTTTTATTGAGTTTTTCACGTGGCTTTCGTTGCTCTGACTCTTAGTTGTGTACGTGGGTTGCTGGGGTTTGAACCTGTGTACTTGTGCATGCCAGGCAAGCACTGTAACCACTGAGCCACCGCTCTAGACCCATGTTTAGTCATCTTTAACTGGATTGTTTGTTTCTCTACTTTTGAATTTTTAAGATTTTTTTTCTTTTTCTTTTTTTAATTTTTTTTTTGAGAGAGGGACAGCGAGAGAGAGGACCCAAGTCCTCACACATGCCAGGGAAGCCTTAGAAGAGCTGAGCCACTGCTCTAGTCCCTGGAATAAAATATTTTAAAATAACATTTGACAATAGACTAACATACAAAATCTATTAAAAAATCTAAAAATTTGGAGCTGGAGTGCTGGCTCAGCACTTATGGTGCTTACCTGGCATGCGTGAGGACTTGGGTTCGAACCCCAGCACCATGTGCACAGCAAAGTGTCAGAGCAACAAAAGCCATATGAAAAACTAAATAAAATTGATTCTCTCTTTGTCCACTGTCCTTCTCTCTCAAAAAAAATTTTTAAAAAAGAAAGAAAAAGAAAAGAATCTTAAAAATTCAAAAGTAGAGAAACAAAAATCCAGTTAAAGATGACTAAACATGGGTATGGAGCGGTGGCTCGGCGGTTATGGAGCTTGCCCGGTATGCACAAGTACACAGGTTCAAACCCCAGCACCCACATATAAAACTAAGTGTCAGAGCAATGAAGGCCATGTGAAAAACTCAATAAAAATTGATTCTCTCTCTCTCTCTCTCTCTCTCTGTCCTTCTCTCTTTAAGAAAAAGATGACTAAATGTTTAAACAGATATTTCACTAGAGACAAAAGGATGAAAAACTGAAAACTGTGGGAGTTACTAGCTCTAAGAGAAATAATAAGCCAAACTTCTATAGTACAACTACATATCTTTCAGAACAGCCTCCCTGCCAAAAAAATCTAACAATAGTCACTGCTGGAAAGGATGCAGAAAAATGAGAATTCTCATATTTGGACAGTATAATGGTGTAGTCACTCCAGAAAACAGTTTGGTATTTTCTCATGAAATTAAACTTACATTCACGATATGACCTAGCATCCTGATTCCTTGTGATTCCCCCAAATAGAAGAAAAACGAATGCTCACAAAAAACTTTATACACTAATGTTTATGGAAACTTTATTCATAATTGCCCAAAATTATAAACAACCCAAATCACCTTTAATGGGTCAACAACAACAATAACAAAATAAACAGAGATACAGTTGTAGAATGGAACATCCTTCAGTAATAAAAACCAACAAACTAATAGCGGAGTAGAACTCCATTGTGTGTGTGTGTATATATACATATACCAGAGCTTTCGGATGCATTCATCCAGTGAGGGGCATCTGAGTTGGTTCTATAATTTAGCTATTGTAAATTGAACTGCTATGAACATGGATATTGCTGTGCACTAATAAAAATAAATAAAAAAATAAAACCAGCAAACTAGCAGGGTGTGGTGGTACATCCCTGTAAGAACAGTGGCTCGGAGACAGACAGGAAGATTACAAGTCCAAAGTCTAAAAATTGTGGTGCCTATATACGATGGAATACTACTCTGCTATTGGAGAAAATGATATTGTGGCATTTGCAGCCGAATGGATGGGGATAGAAAATATTTTGCTAAGTGAAGTAGCCCAAACTCAGAGATTCAAGGGCCAAATGTTTTCTCTCATTTGTGGAAGCTACAATAGAAGCAGAAACAGTATGATAGATGGTTAAGTTAATAACCTCAACATGTATGAACTCTTACATGATCATGGGGAACTGTGCTTAGGTTCCTGGGGGTTGTAGGGAGGGTGTAGGGAGGGGGAAGAGAATAGGAAGGACATCAAGGTGACCCGAGGGAGGTAGTATGGGTGAATCTAATCCAAGGGGAACCTCTGACTTCCACGAGAAGTCCAATTAACTTGAGGCTTAAGTAAAAGGGAAACACGGAATCATGGGGAACCCAAAGGAGGAAAACCATGGTCTGGCACCAGTATTGGCTTGTTCTGTCATTACACTGCTGTTCTTGATTGTTTGATGATGAACCCCTCCTAATTGTAAGACCATGTCTATAGAATAAAAAATAAATAAAATAAATAAAATAAAATGTAAAAAAAAAACAAAAAACAAAAAAACAAGAAGTCCAAAGTCACCTGAGCAACTTCAGTGAGGGCCTAAGCAGTTTGGTGAGACTCTGTCTCAAAACAACAACAACAACAACAACAACAGTATGCTGAGGAAGTGGCTCAGTGGTTAAGATCCCCTAGATTCAATCCCTGGTACCAAAACAAACAAATAAGCAAAAAAGAAACTATTGATATGTTCAACTATTAGATGCATGTTACCAGCATTAGACTGAAGGTAAGAATTCAGATCCAAAGGTAAGATACCACATGATTCCATTTACATGATATTATTGAAAAGACAAGAGTTCATTAATGAATCTTGGAGGTTAACCAAGACTAGAAGAAACGAGGGCTTTTGACTATAAAGAGAGAATTGCTCTGCGTGATGAAATGGTTCTATGTCCAAATTGTGGCACTGGTTACACAAGTCTATACATGCACATTTGTACAACTGTGGAACTGTACACACAAAAAAAGTTGATTTTCCTGTGAGATAATTTTAAAAGAATAATTTAAATTTCAATAATCAGAATCTACTTGATTTAATTCCCTTATAATCCTAATAAAAATGGGGTTTGCAGTTCTATTGTGATATTATATATGAATATACCCTAAAATAAACAATGTCATTGATTATTTTTAAAATGTGCCGAGAGGCAAATATAAATTTCAATGAAAACAGCAAGTAAATTGGAAAAAATCAGAAAATTCATCATAGAGGAAATAACTCAAAGGTATCATTTAAAACTAATAAAATTATTCTTTGATATAACTCAAACTTAAGAAAATGAAATATATCATTTTCCAGCTCAGGGTGAATTTGGGTATTTCAGTTGAAATAGGTATTAAGAGTATGAAAATACTTTCATAAAAAAGGAAGATGGCTTTAAAATGTTGGGGTGAGGTAATATAAGAAGCTGAACTGCTACTTCCCTGTCTGCTGGAATGATGTTCAAGGAGGCTCAGTTAGCAGTGAGGACTTTTACAAACCACTTGCAGGAATAAGGCCACCTTCCCCATAGTGTTGGTGGAGAACCCATGGAATGGTAACAAGGCACACCATCCCTCAAGCGAGGGTGATTTCAGTGTCAGTCCCTTGAGAAGTTGCAGCTCCTACCCTTAATCAGAAATAATGAGAAGAGGGACTGGAGTGGTGGCATGTGCAGGTATGCAGGTTCAAATTCCAGCACCACATACCCAATGAAGTGTCAGAGTAATGAAAGCCACATGAAAAACTAAATAAAATTGATTCTCTCAAGTGCTCTAAATCTTTAGTAATTAGAGAAATGCAAATGAAAACCACATTAAGATATCATCTTATGCCAATCAGAATGGCAAAGATGAAGAAAATAAACAATAATAGATGCTGGAGGGGCTGTGGAGAGATAGGCACACTAATACACTTGTTGGTGGAGCTGCAGACTGGTACAGCCCCTCTGGAAAGCAGTGTGGAGAATACTCAAAAAACTAGGGATAAGCCCACCATACGACCCTGCTATTCCACTCCTGGGAATCTTTCCAGGGGACTTAGAATCAGCACATTATAGTGACACAGCAATATCTATGTTCATAGCAGCTCAATTTACTATTGCTAGGCTATGGAAACAACCCCGATGTCCCTTATTGGAAGAATGGATCCAAAAACTGTGGTACATTTATACCATGGAATATTACACAGCAATTAGAAACAATGATATTGCAGCCTTCGAAGGTAAATGGATGGCTATGGAAGAGATTATGATGAGTAAAATCAGCTTAACCCAGAGATCTAAGGGTCGATTGTCTCCACTCATCTGTGGAGGTGGGGACTAGACCCTGGACAATGAGAAAGTTGGTCTAGTAGCATGAGTTAAATCCAGATAAGATGTAATGCTT
>PVKS010010633.1:0-59456 GCA_004027875.1 Aplodontia rufa | reverse complement strand
TGATGACCCTCCTATTCCCTCCTCCTACACACATTCCCTTCCCTTTGTCCCCCAGCATCATAGGCAAGGTTTCCCTTACTCATATAATAATTCACCCATGTTGAGGCTATTATTAGCTTAGTCAACTTTCAATCTGTTTCCGGTTGTAGTCTAGCTTCCACATATGAGAGAAAACATTCGGCCCTTGAGTCTCTGAGTTTGAAATGTTTCACTCAGCATAACTTTTTCCATTTCCATCCATTTGGCTGCAAATGTCATGATATCATTCTCTCTGATAGCAGAGTAAAATTTATATATATAAATGTTTTTGGATCTACTCGTCCAGTGAGGGGCATCTGAGTTGGTTCCATAGTTTAGCTATAGTAAATTGAACTGCTAAAAGCATTGATGAAGCTGTATATCAGTAATAAGCTGATTCTAGCTCTTTTAGGAAAATCCCCAGGAGTGGGATAGCTGGGTCATAAGGTGATTCCAGCCCTAGTTTTTTGAGGAGTCTCCACACTGCTTCCCAGAGTGGCTGTACAAGCTTGTAGTCCCACCAACCATGTGACAATGTTCCTCTCTTCCCACAACCTCTCCAGCATCTGTCATTGTTTATATTCTTCATTTTTGCCACTCTGATAGGAGTGAGGTGGAATCTCAGTGAAGTTTTGATTTGCATTTCTCTGATTGCTAGTGATGTAGAGCATTTTCTCATATGTTTATGGACTTTTGGACTTCCTCCATTGAGAAGTTTCTATTTAGTTCCCTAGCACATTTATTGATTGGATTATTTGTGGTCAAAATCCCCACAGATTTTACTCTGCTAGGTTGAATGCTGTGTATTCCTCAGTGCTAAGTAAGATCCTTTTAAGCAAAGGAACTTGGTGTTGCAGGACTGGTTTTTCATATGAATGGTAGAGCCAGGAACTCACTCAGCTTATAAAATTGCAAATAAGTAAAAAACAAAGGTAGTGTAAAGTTGAAGAAAACATTTTTATTTAATGCTTACTCTGAAATAGGCATGGATGATATTGTAAATGTTTCAATTATGTATATTTAAAGTATTTTAACATTTCTTCCATGATTCACTTTCATTTGACTTGAGAAAAAAAATCTGCATTAATTTGCCAAATCAATTTAAAGTCAAGAATTCCAAATCAATTTAAGAATTCCCAGTTTTAGTCTAATAAATATTTTAAAGTAAAAAATATCTACTTAAAAATGGTTTAAAAGGAGCAATTACTGATAAATACCAACACTTATTGTCGGTAAAAAAAAAAAAGGTTGGAAAAAAGCAGTGCATACTTTTCTATGAAGCAGGTCAGTCCTTTCAATATCAGGAGCAGTGGGGGACAAAAGTTAAAAGCAAAAATATATCTAAAAAGTCATTTTCTATTTTTATGCTAATTAAAAAGGTCTAAAATCAGAATCTACAATTTTCTGATCTCTTTTCCCACTGTGCTTTTTATCTTCTCCATAGTCTCACTTGTTCATATTCACCCAACTGTAAAATGTCCCTCAGTCAACCACAGCAGGTACTAAAACCTCCACCTATGGTTATATTAAGCCTGCCAATAATGTGCCAAGGAATTGTAAGACCAAGGTAATATATATTGAAACACACAAACACCAAGATAACTGACACATTTTGATAACATGATGTTTGTTTAAGGATTTGTGTTTACCACATATTGGCTGAAACTGTGACAATTCCCATCCATAATCTACGTATCTGTGATAATAAATCTGAAATTAATACAGAGCAATTCAATTTAACTGTGGTACTTCAATACCACTAGATGCTACATTGTTTTATTTTAAACCCTGATTTATTAATCTTTTTATTAAAATCAAATAATAATTTGCTCAGATAATTTGCTTCTGCTGAAGCTATCTTACCTGGTTTTTGGATTTACATACTGAAAAATCACAGGAATATTATAGGAAAGACAGCTATAATTTTTTTAAAAAAGAATTATATATCTTGCTTTTTTTTTTAAGTTACCAACTGCCTGCAAAACTAACCAGTACAATTTCAAAGCACTTAAAAAAAATTAGATTGCTTATGAAGGCCACAACTTTGGTGACAACTTAGAACCAAACTTCAGATCTGCAGTTGATCTAGACCTAAGCAGTTTGCTCATGCCTGATGTTCCCTTTTTTTATAGGGCTTAATGGCTAGAGCATATGCTTTTACTCTTTGCACACATGACAGACACATGTACATCTTAACCTGCACTGTATTTTCTTCTATTTCTTTGTCTGGTTCACTTTCTGGCAGTTTAAGATTTTCAGGAACTTCTCCAGTTAATGGCAGCAGGAAAAGGTGATCATCCTAAATGCATGTCATTTAATAGTTATCTCTCTTAGGAACATTCATGTTGTGAGTAGAAGAACAAATATCTTCATATCTTTTGCCTTGAAAATATCAGTTCCAACAAGGAGTATCACGCTTTCTAGCTTTGGAAATTGACATCTCCACTACTTCACATGATCTTCCTTTGAGAACCCCAGAACTTTTTTCACTCAGGGTTGAACACTGTATAGTATAATGTTGGAAACCCCAGCATTTCTAGTAGTGAAATCAATTTCATCCACCATGGTGGGCTGGGGAAATCATAATTTTTCCAAGGGAACTTTCAGCCATCACAGACTGGTTTTTGCCTGCGTACCAAACTGGTCCCCTGAAGCTGCAGTGGCCATAGCAGTTCCCTATTTAAAATATTTTTAAAATAAAATTTCATGTCATAAAACTGTTACTAAAATTTAATGTTTTAATAAAACAATCACATTAAAATTCCCAAATACTGATCACTGAGAATCAAGAATGTCAGACCTTAAAGGTTGCTGAAATGTTACCCAATAGAAATCATTCACTTGGCACATATGTTAGGGGCACTGAAAATAAAAATGAGAGTCATTTTCCCAACTTATTGTGCTTATGGGTATCCAGATTTAAGTAAAATATAGGAAATAACTTTATATATTTATATATCTGTTTAATTGTTGGCTGGAGAAGGTGGGTCATTGGAGGCAAGTCTGTGGGGTATATATTTTGTGTCTGGTGTTCAGTGTCTCTCTTTGCTCCCTAGACCCATGCCTTCCATCATGATGTTTAGTCTCACCTCAAGTCCTAAGGAATGGAGTCAAACTTCTGGACTAAAACCTATGAAACCGTTAGCCCCAAATAAACTTTTCCTCCTATATTTGTTCTTGTGAGGTTGTTTAGTCACAGTGATGAAAAAGCTCACTAAAAACAGTATTATTTTTAACCAGTTTAGATATCTCACTGTGGTTTGTGGTTTTAATGTCCATTTTCCTGATGACTTGAGCTTCTTTCAATAGGTTATTGGTCATTTCTTTATGTTCCTGTCCATGTCCACTTTTACAGTGCTGGGGACCAAACCTAGAGTCTCAACATATGCTAGGCATGTGCTCTACCACTGAGCTATATACACCCCAGCCCCATTCTTTCATCTTCTGTTGTAAAGTGACTGTTCAAGTATTTTAAATTGAGTTCTTTTTCCTTTTTTCTTTTTTTAATTAGACTTTTACTTTGAGATAACGGTATATTCATAAGCAGTTATAAGAAATAAAATAGAGGGACTCATGTATCCTTTGCCTAATTTCTCCCAATGGCAACATCTTGCAAAACTGTAGTATAACATCATAATCCAAGATATCAAATTGATACAATAAAGATGTAGAACATTTGCATCATCACAAATATCCCTCAGGTTTCCACATCCACATAGCTCTCACAATAGCCCTCTAACCAACCCACTTAAATAACTAAAGCAGAGAGTCACAATCCCTCAACCACAGTGGATTTGAGCCAACTTTACAGATTTAAAACTGCTTGGATGAAGGGGAAGCCTTGTCCTTTTGAGGAAGGACCCCATTATACTGCCAGCTATTTCTTCTGTTAATCTTTCTCCCAGCCTTTCCTAAGAAGCCTTTCCAAAGGGACCTAGAGTCACTTCCAGCATGACTGTACACTGGAAAAAAAAAATCAGGCCTTTGAAGACTACTAGACATTGGCTTTGAACTGAAATTAATTCCAGTATATCCAAAATATGGTCTGCCACTGAAGAGTATGATCTTACGGAGTTTCGACGATCAATTGAGTTTTTAGCTCAGGTTCATCTCACAATGGCTCCAATGGGTCTCTGAAGTCATTCTGTGGTTATTTCCCCAGGTCTGGAAAGCATAATTGAAATAGATGTGCTCAGCAATTGGCAGAATCCCATATTGGGTGTAGGTAGATACTACTCTATACCTATTATAATGAATAAAATTTAAAAAATTGGCAATACCAAGTGCTGATAAAAAATGTGAAGCAATAAGAACTCTTGTTCATTGTGTAGGAATAGAAGATGGTGTAACCACTTTGTAAGAGAATTTTACTCTTTCTTACACAGCTAAAGAGGCTTCCAATATGATACAGCAATTAATCATGCTTCAGGTATTTACCCAAATGAGTTGAAAACTTAAAACCACATGAAAGGATGCACAGGGGTGCTGATAGCAGTTTTATTCATCATTACCAATGAAGCAACCAACTATGGGAATGGATAAACTGTGGTGCCTCCAGACAATGGGTTATTATTCAGTGCTAAAAAGAAATATTACATTATGAAAAGACAGGGAGAAAACTTACACTTGCATCTTATAAAAGAAAGAAACCAATCTTAAAAGACTACCTACTATATAATTTCAACTATAGAACATTCTAGAATACAAAATTATACAGACAGGAAAAAGGTCAGTGACTTCCAGTTGTTTGAAGAAAAAAAGAGGTCAAAATGGAATATGGCTTTTTTTTCCAGTGTTTGGGATTAAACCCAAGGCCTCATGCTAGGCAAATTCTGTGCTGCGTCCCCAGCCCTTTTCATTCTTTCATTTTGAGATAAGGTCTCAATAAATAGTCTATGATGGCTTTGAACTTGCCATCCTCTTGCCTTAGCCTCTTAAATTGCTGAGATTACAATGTGCACCCTGACACCTGGATAGGATAAGGCATTTTTATAGTGATGAAGCTATTCTGCATAATACTACATATGTCTAACCCATAGAATGTACATCAAAAGTGATGTTGTATATATACTATACACATTGGGTGATACTGATATATCAACTATATATAATGATGTCAGTGATATATAATAATATAGCAATATAATTTCATTGATGGTAACAAGCATACTACACTGGTTCTGGATATGGATCATGGGGAAACCTATGAGTTTGTAGAGGTAGATGGTATATAGTAACTCTGTACTTTATGTTCAATTGTGCTGAGAGCCTAAAACTGCCTGAAAGAATAGTCTTTAAATTTTTTTTTATCACCCTGAATACACATTAAACAGTCATTCTACATTCCACTTTCTCACCAGTGTTTGGCAACCAGCATCTGTTTTCCTTTCCAATGGATGTGCCTATTTTAGGTATTTCATATAATGGAATCATACAATGTGTGAATTTTGTGTGTGGCTCCTTTTGCTTATAATGCACATTACAGCATCCATCAGTGCTTCATCTTTATAACACAATAATAATAATTCATTGTATAGTATATATTTTAGTTTTTTTACCTATTTATCCTATTAAAGGCTTCAGGTTGTTTGCACCTTTTGGCTATTGTGAATAGTACCACTATGAACATGGGTTTCTTATGGCTGCCCGAACAAATTACCACTAATTTGATGGCTTGAAACAATAGAAATTTATTTCCTTTTTTAAAGAGAGATTTAATTTTTTCATCTGAATTTTTGTTTGTTTTGTTGGTTGTTGGTTGATTGGTTGGTTGGTTTGGTTTGGTTTGGTTTTTACTTCTCTTAGTTGTGAATTTTCCAGAATTAAATGGTTGAATAAGTATTATTTGGCTTCTTGGGGAGGGGGCAGGTAAAGTATATGCTACTTTGATGATTGTCTCCCTAGATCTATCCCTTTCCTCCATTCCTCTCCCCTTCCCCCCCCCTACCCTTCCTCTGCCCTATATTTCTATGGTTTCCCTAGATTAGGTATTGCTACACCATTGTTGGGTCTGGTACAAGAAATTGACTACCTTTCACCCATTCTTCGGTGTTGCTCTAGCCTCCACAAATGAGGGAAAACATTTAACCCTTGAGACTCTGGGTTTGGCTGATTTTACTCAGCATGATTTCCTCCATTGCCATCCATTTATACTTCAAAGGCCGTAGATAACGTCATTCTTTCTAATGGCTGAGTAGAATGAATATATCCATTCTCCATTCATCCATTGAGGGGCATCTGGATTGTACCCATAATTTAGCTATTGTAAATTGAGCTGCTTTGTATACGGATTTTGCTGTGTTGCTGTAATGTGGTGATTTTTTTTTTTTTAATTCAGGCAGAGATGTTTATTGGATTTGTGGCTCTCGGACCAATTTCACCTGTGCCACCATAATGAGGGCGAGCATGGGAAGTGATGGCCAGCCAGAATGGCAGGCAGGGAAAATGGCATTGGACCTTCACCAGGTAGCTGGTTTTGCTGGCTAACTGGAAGTTCATGATGGGGTTGGTCCTTCAGAGATTGACTGGTGGGTCCATCAATCCATTGGAGCTTGTCTGCCAGTGTCCCAATTGGCTTTTCTTTTCATTGGCAAGTTGCCCTTTGCCCTGCCCCTTAGCCAGCACCATGACCCCTCGAGGTAGCTGAAACCACACCCCTAGCCTGTCACCATGACTGGCCATGAGGCCTGGCTGAAGCCCTGCCCCCAGCCGGCCTACCATCCTGACCTTTTTGGTGATATAGGGCGTAGATTTCCATCTGGCTACTTCCTGCTGTCTATGGGACGATGTGGGGAGGGGAAGGTTCAGGTGCTGGTTCCATGGGAGGCGGCTGTAAGGGTGCAAGGGACTTTGGTTGTATGTTACTTCAGTGACCTTGCTTATGTGGCTTCAGCTGAACCTGAAGAGACAGGGAGCAGTCATTAGAAGGAGTCTTATCACTAATATGAGAGTAAGGTTGGGGGTCAGCCAGGTGAAAAGAGTGCAGTTCAGACATCCTGGCCAAGGGTCAGGCTGCTTAGGCCTCTCATTCAGATGTCTGAGAGTTCTGATATTCATCTCCATTAGCCCAGTTTCACTGATGTAGCAGCCTTTGTTCATCATCAGGAGATCGCGTGTTTGGAGGTCCTGTAATGAAACTCAGGTGACAGATGTTATTTGTTTTTGTAGGGAGGCTAGGGAGGCAGCAGATGTTTCCATTTCCTCTTGGTTGCTGCTCTAGCCTCTGAGTGGCAGAGACTGACTTCATCCTCCGGCCCCCAATTCAGAGGAAGTGAGTGAGGAGGCTAGGTAGAGTCCAACCACCATGGATAGAAAAATGGCCTGTTTCATCCTAGAGAGGGGATTCTGAGCAATCAGATTAGGGGAACCCCCTCTAAAGCTGGCATTTAGAAAAAAAAAAGCCATTGCCTTTGTTGGTAAATGTCCATGTAGGATTGAGTCGACTTCAAAGATAAAACACTTTAAGAGCTCTACCTTGCCTGAGCTAAGACTCAGCCTCTCACCTTATGGTTCCAAAGTAAAATTAATTTTATTTTCAAATTCTTTATTGTACTTTCCTTGCAAATCTTTAAAACTGTTTATTAGTGTTTTGCAGAAGTACTACTTCTAACAGAACAAAACCTGAATTAAGACATGCCATCATCTACAGGACAGCAAATTACTGATCCTGATTAAGCAAAAGGGGTAACTATAAAGCTGTAACCTAATAAGACTGGTGAAACTGGCCTGCTGGATGTTAAACACCAAATCAACGAGACCAAAATTAAGACAGTTAAAGGGCTAAGGAAAAATAGTCAATATTTTGACCCTTGCCCTGTTTGGTCAGCTCAGGGGAGGATGGAACTTCTATACAGGCCTCACAACTCTGGGTAACAAGACCTCCTGATCAGGGGGATCAGGTGACCCTAGAGAACAGAAAGCCAACGAGTAAACGCACTGCAAAAAGGATGATCATTCATGGACAATGGCCCTGATGCTTCCAAGCGAAGCCACATGTGGTCAGCAAGACCCTGATCTATCTTTAGCAGATGGCACAACTGGTAAAAGAGCCAAAAGGCTTTTCACAAGTTCCTCAAGAATAACCCTGACAAACTCAGCTGACTGGTTGCAATAGACAGGAACAAGATCAATTTTGATCAAGCTGGTCTTAAACACCTGGCAGGAGAGTATAACCAAAACTCAGTCCTACATGGACATTTACCAACAAAGGCAATGGCTTTTTTTTTCTCTAAATGCCAGCTTTAGAGGGGGTTCCCCTAATCTGATTTGCTCAGAATCCCCTCTGTAAAACGAAACAGGCCATTTTTCTATCCACAGTGGTCGGACTCTACCTAGTCTCCTCACTCACTGCCTCCGAATTGGGGGCGGGAGGATGAAGTCAGTCTCTGCCATTCAGAGGCTAGAGCAGCATCAAGGGGCAATGGAAACATCCCCTGCCTCCCTGACCTCCCTACAAAGACAAATAACATCTGTCACCTGAGTTTCATTACAGGACCTCCAAACACTGGATCTCCTGAGGATGAACAAAGGCTGCTACATCAGTGAAACTGGGCTGATGGAGACCGAACAGCAAAACTCCCAGACATCTGAACGAGAGGCCTAAGCAGCCTGACCCTTGGCCAGGATGGCTGAACTCCACACTTGTCACTTGGCTGACCCCCCATCCTTACTCCCTTATTAATGATAGACTTCTTCTAATGACTGCGCCCTGTCTCCTCAGGTTCACCTAAAGCCACATAAGCGAGTTCGCTAAAGTGACATACGACCAAAGGCCCTTGCACTCTTACAGCCGCCTCCCAGGGAGCCAACACCCGAACCTTCCCCTCCCCACTTTGCCCCATAAACAGCAGGAAGTAGCCAGATGGAAATCTACGCCCTATATCACCAAAAAGGTTGGGATGTTAGGCCGGCTGGGGGTGTGGCTTCAGGTAGCCCATACTTCACAGCATCTTGGACCCTGGCTGGGGGCGTGCCTTCAGCCAAGACACTGAGGCCATGCCTGCTGGCTAAGGGGCAGGGCAAAGGGCAACTTGCCCACGAAAAGAACAGCCAATTGGGATGCTGGCGGACAAGCTCCAATGGATTGATGGATCCACCAGCCAGTCTCTAAAGGACTAACCCCATCATGAACTTCCAGGTAGCCAGCAAAACCAGCTGCCTGGCAAAGGTTCAATGCCATTTTCCCTGCCTGCCATTCTGGCCACCTGCTGCTTCCCATGCCCGCCCTCATCATGGCGGCACAGGTGAAATTGGCCAGAGAGCAACAATCCCAATAAACATCTCTGCCTGAATTTACACCACTATCATTATCCTTTTTTCTGATTTTACACTCTCCTGCCAGGTGTTTAAGACCAATTTGATCAAAATTGATCTTGTTCCTTTCTATTGCGACCAGTCAGCTGAGTTTGTCAGGGTTATTCTTGAGGAACTTGTGAAAAGCCTTTTGGCTCTTTCACCAGTTGTGCCATCTGCTAAGGATAGATCAGGGTCTTGCTGACCACATGTGGCTTCGCTTGGAAGCATCAGGGCCATTGTCCATGAATGATCATCCTTTTTGCAGTGCATTTACTGGTTGGCTTTCTGTTCTCTAGGGTCACCTGATCCCCTGATCGGGAGGTCTTGTTACCCAGAGCTGTTAAGCCTATAGAGAAGCTCCCTTGTCCCCTGAGCTTTGGCTGACCAAACAGGGCAAGGGTCAAAATATTGACTATTTTTCCTTAGCCCTTTAACTGTCTTAACTTTGGTCTTGTTGATTTGGTGTTTAACATCCAGCAGGCCAGTTTCACCATTCTTAAAGTGGAAAGATTGCTACAGCTTTATAGTTACCCCTTTTGCTTAATTAGCGTCAATAACAGTGCTGCCCTGTAGGTGATGGCATGTCTTAAGTCAGGTTTTTTCTATTAGAAGTAGTACTTCTGCAAAACACTAATAAGCAACAGTTTTAAAGATTTGCAAGGAAAATACAATAAGGAATTTGCAAATAAAATTAATTTTACTTTGGAACCATAGGTGAGAGGTTGAGTCTTACTCAGGCTAGGTAGAGCTCTTAAAGTGTTCTTTGAAATTGATCTTTGCCTCTTAACAGTATTTTATAAAGTTTATCTGAATATACATTAGGAAACAGTGTTAATGATCAGAAAAAAGCAGTCAAAGCAGGCTTTTAAATGGCAGTGACCCTTTTATGTCAGATACAATACATAAAAAGAGAGCACTTATTGATTACCTTGCCTGTAAATCTACATAGATTTTTATCTTATAGACTTTCATATAGTTTGAACATTTATTTGACCTTAAGAGAAATCTTGGGGCTGGAGCAGTGGCTCGGTGGTTATGGAGCTTGCCCGGCATGCGCAAGTACAGGGGTTCAAACCCCTGCACCCACGTACACAACTAAGTGTAAGAAAGTCATGTGAAAAACTCAATAAAAATTGTTTAAAAAAAAAAAAAAAGAGAAATCTTAAATAGCCTTAACCGATTGTGCCAATTATATTCAAGTTAATAATATGCAAACCTCTGAGATCTGCCCTTCATAAACCCTTTGCAACTTATACACTTGTTCAGAACAATTTAAAACTATAAAAGGAAATTGCCAGGAAAAAAACAGTATCTGTGATAAAACACAGCAGTTGGTTAACTTGTCTGCCTTAAACTATGTAACACAGACAAAAGCTTACATATCTAGAATGTCAAAAAATGATATCCTGAAATAACAGCTACTTAATTTATCAGTACAAATTTTAGATTTAACAGTTAACAGACATATAAGAAATCAATGTTTTAAGAAAACCTGATGGTAAAGAATTAGAATTTGCCTCATCAGTATATATTGTTTCATAGTGCTGATGTCTAAACAGTTGAAACTTCTGTACTCATTATATACCTGTTACAATTGTAATTCTTAACAATTTTGCTTTCATTGAAGATTCAGAAATGAAGTTTTCCCATTTACCAACAACTTATTTAATAGATCCAAATATATATTGCCTTATACAATTTAAGAAACCAAGAGCATCTGAACTTAATTAACAGCAGTGATCAAATGTTTCTTAACATGCATTAAGATTAATCCCAGTTATGCTATCAGACAAGTGTAAATCAGCATAAGCTGTTTTTCCCTGTTGAAGAAAAATCCTAGAAGTAATAAATGTTACTCTTAACATTTATAGAAACTAATATTCTATTGGTTGACCACCTAGGAAAACATGTGGGTTAGTAATTTTAAAGATATCTTTACTCCTGTTTAACCAATTTAAATTTTCTTTAAATGTTTGAGTCACATAAACAGAAAGTTATTTGGATCCAATTTTTAAAATTTAATTTATGAGTACTCATTTAAGCCAACTTGGTACCAGGCTGACACAACATATAACATATATGTAGACAAACATAACAGAGGTGTGCACACATACAGAAACCAACAGGAAACAAATTTTAGCCTCTCTGAATAATTGAATTGACCTTTGAAAAGCAATACAAAACCAGTATTAAACTCTAATCAGACAAAACTGACTGAAAAATATATTTGGAGTAGTAAAACTGAGCTCAAAAAATAAAGTTTTCCCACAAAAATGAAACGGCTGTATTTATCAGTACAGAGGATGCAAACATCCCTAGACTACAGTGCACTTTATGATCTCAGACATTGAAAGAATGTGGTAGCCTGTGAAATCCTCTGGAAAAGCTTTTTTAGATAAGAAAACTTAAGACATTTGAATTTTCCATTTTTCTTCCTTGTATCCATTTGAAGAGAAAACTCTGCAAGAAGTAAGTGAAATTCTTGGGCCTTTCGAGTCAGTCAGCTTCCTGAAGCTGAATCCCTGTTGCAAAACTGCAGACCTCTGCAAAAGAATGCAGCCCTCTAGAGCATCCCCAAAAGTTTGGAACCTGGAGCAGTTTGCAGAGAGAGAGAAGTTAAAAAGATTTGCAAAAGAATGCAGGCCCCTTAAGCATTTTAAAAGGCTTGGAATCTGGAAGAACCAGTTATCGTGAGGGTTGGATTTAAAGGGACAGTTTTTTCTTTTTCTGTTCCTGCCCAGGCTTGGATTTTGGGCTTTCATGCTGTAAAAGTACTTTTAAAGTTCCCACCTGCCTCTGAGCCGGGACAGCAGCTTCCTGGTGGGAAGCTCTCAGGTAGCAGCCTTAGACTCGGGCTGCAGCCGGGATGGCAAAAGTGGGGGGAGGGGGGCGAGAGCACAAATCTCCAAAGAAAGCCTGAAAAGAAGTTTGGGGCCATTTTCTGGTGACAAGAATTAGTCAAAGTGAGGATCTAAAAGTCAAAAGTTCCTTCTGGAGGGATTTTGGAGTCTAATTTGGCAAAATTAGAGCAGAGACACCCCAAAGGAGTTTGGGGGTCCGGTGAGGATCAGCATTTCCCATGGCCTTCACTGTCAATCTGAATGGTGACCAAGGGCCAAAAAAAGGCATCCCCAAATTTGGCCAAGGTCACCCAAACGGAAGAAAGGTGATCAGCAGTGGGGTCGGACGTCTTCAGATGCCCACTGGGACCCAGAGGAAAACGGCGAGGACTGTGGCTTGCGCACGACTTATGGACAGAATCCCCTCAACGAAGACCCCAGCAGAAGGCCAAGGGAAAGGGGGGACTTACCCCACTCCAAAGTTCCTGGTCTCATTTGGGTTTCATACACCAGATGTAAAAAATAGAAAAAAGGAATAATGATACTGGTGTAACTTCAGAGGAGATGTTTATTGGAGTTGTGGCTCTCGGGGCCAATTTCACCTGCGCTGCCATAATGAGGGCGGGCATGGGAAGTGACAGCCGGCCAGAATGGCAGGCAGGAAAAATGGCCTAATGTTGTGATTCTAACTCCTCTGGGAAAATACCCAGAAGAGGGATAACTGAGTCATATTGTGGATCCAATCCCAAATTTTTGAGGAGTCTCCACACTGCTTTCCAGAGTGGCTGCACCAGTCTGCAATTCCACCAACTTCCCCTCCATCATTTATTACTGCTTTTATTCTTCATCTTTGCCAATCTGACTAGGGTGAGGTGAAATCTTAATGTAGTTTTGATTTGCATTTCTCTAATTACTAGTAATTTAGAACAATTTTTCATGTATTCATTGGCTTGCTCAATTTCCTCTGTTGAGAAATTTCTATTTAGTTTTCCTGCCCATCTATTGATTGGATTGTTAGTGTTTTTGATATTAAGCTTTTTGAGTTCTTTGTAAATTTTGGATATTAGTCCCCTATCAGGGGAATCACAGTCCATTATTATCTCCCAATCTTTAGGTTGCCTCTTGATAGTTTCACCAATTCTTTGCCTGAACAAAAGCTTTTCAATTTAATAGCATCGCACTCATTAATTCTTGATTTTACTTCTTTCACTTTGGTAGTGTTGTTGAGAACGTCATTGCCTATTCCCATTTCGTGGAATCTTGCTTCTAATTTTTCTTCTAGTAGTTATAGGGTAGCTGATTTGACTCTTTGATCCATTTTGATTTGATTTTTGTGCAAGTCAAGAGATAAGAATCTATTTTCAACTTCCTGCAAATGGCTATCCAGTTTATCCAGTACAATTTGTTGAATAGGCTCTCTCTTCTCTATATTTTGACCCCCCTTTGTCAAATATTAGATATTTAAAGATCTTAGAGACTTTTATTCTATTCCATTTGCCTTTATACCTATTTTGGTACTAGGACCTTGGTGTTTTTGTTACTACAGCTCTACAGTATAGTTTTAGACTTGGTTTGGGAAACCCCGTTTCAACTTTCTTGCTTAGTAATGTTTTGGCTCTTCTGGGTTTCTTGTTGTTGCAAATAAATTTGAGCATTGCTTTTTCAACATCTGTGAAGAATGGTATTGGAATCTTGATGGGGATTGTATTGAATCTGTATAGTGTTTTTGGCAGAATAGCTATTTTATTTATATTGATTCAGCTTAAACAAGTACATGGAGCATATTTCCATCTTCTCAGATCCTCTTCAATTTCTTTCTTCTAAGTTCTATAATTTTCCTTGTTGAGGTCTTTTACTTCCCTTATTAAATTCTCAAGCATTTTATTCTTTTTGAGCATATGGTGAATAGGTCCATATCAGAGTTCCTGTATGCACTCAGCCTACCAGAAACATGTGGTTGGAACTTAGCAGAATTACTTAGAAGTCTGCTTTGGTGACCTGACTCCTCACCCGCCTCTATGGTCAAGATGTCTACTGCCTGACCTGTTCATGGGCTAGCACAAGGATCCATTCTCCCCTTCACCGCAGAGAAACCACAGAGTTATCCCAGGTGAGGCTCATTCATATTTTTTTTTAAGAGAGAGAATCAATTTTTATTTAGTTTTTCATTTGGCTTTTGTTGTTCTGACACTTTTTTATATACATGATGACACTTTTTTGTGTACAAACCAGTATCCTCACACATGCCAGACAAGCACCATAACCACTGAGCCACAACTCCAGCCCTCATTCTTACTTTTTTTTTTTTTTTTAAGAGAGAGGGACAGTGAGAGAGAGAGAGAAAATCAATTTTACTTAGTTTTTCATGTAGTTTTCATTGCTCCAAGACCTTGTTGTGTACTTGGTGCTGATGTTTGAACTTGGATGCTAGAGCATGCCAGGCAAGCACCATAGCTGCTGAGCCACCTCTCCAGCCTTCATTCTTACTTTTTAAACACCTACTAGCTGCACATAGGTGACAAATGTCTTCTTTATGTATGTCTAACTTCATGCCTTAGCTCCACATTACATCAGAGACTGAGACCTCACTATTCAGCCTTCATATCTCCATGTACCTGGCTGGTACTGAGCCTTCTAATCCAGCAATCCAATGTCTAGGTAAACATCCCAAGGATTAAATCAGAATTTTGAGGATATGTCTGCACTCCTGTGTTCACCACCAAATTATTCACAATATCTGAGACACAGAAATGACTTAAGTATCCATTCAACAGGATGAATTAAAAAACAAGACCCAACTATATATTGTTTGCAAGAGACTATCCTCTCAGGCAGAGACATGCACAGACTGAAAGTAGCAGGTTGGAAACTGATATTCCATGTAAATGAAGCCCAAAAGCCAGCAGGAGTTTATCCAACAAAGTGCCCTTCAAGCCAAAATTAATCAGAAGAAATAAACATCACTTCATGTTGGTAAGGGAACACACCAACAAGACAATATAATTTAAATAAATATTTATGCCTGAAGTGGTACACTTAGACACATAAAACAAAACTACATGACATAAAGGTTCAGCTATACCCCAATACAATAATACTGGATGATTTCAACACGTCTCTCTCACCAAGATAGGTCATCCAGACATAAATTCAGTAAAGACATTTCAGGCCTTAAAAAATATAAATCAAATGGACCTAACAAACATCTACAGAATATTTCATCCAAAACCAGACATGCTCAGCTTCTTTTCAGATACTCGTGGAACCTTCTCCAAAATAGAACAGATTTTAAGTTGCAAAGCAAGTATTAGCAAATACAGAAAAATCAATAATAACACATCTTTTCAGGTCATAATGGATTTAAATTAGGAATCAATCACAAGAAAAACTATAGAAACTATAGAAACACATGGAGATTGAATACTCACTTCTGGATGATAAATGGGTCATCAAAGAAATAAGGGGAGAAATTTAAAAATTCCTAGAACCAAACAATAATAGCGATACAATGATACAACATACCAGAATCTCTAGAGCACTATAAAGGCAATTCTAAGAGAAAAGTTTATACCATTAACTGCCTCCATTTAAAAAAATTATAGAGATTCTAAATAAACAACCTAATGATAATTCTCAAGGCCCTAGAAAAGAAAGAACAAACCAATTCTAAAACCACTAAAAGACACTGAATTTAATGAAATAGAGAATTCAAAAATTCAAAGGAATAATAACAGCTGGTTCTCTGGAAATATAAACAAGATTGACAAACCCTTAGCTAAATAACCAAAAGAAAAAAAGACCCAAATTATTAAAATTAAAGATGAACTAATGTCAGTGCTTCTCAAATTATCATATGAAAGACAAAGCACAGAGGGGAACACTTCCAAATGCATGCTCTGAAGCCATTATCACCTGGATACCAAAACCAGATAAGGGCACATCTAAGAAAGAAACCTACAGACCAATATCCCTAATGAACATAGATGCAAAAACCCTTAATAAAGTGTTTGGAATCCACATTCAAAAACACATTAAGAAGGGCCTGGTACAGTGGCTCAGTGGTTGCCACGCTTGCCTTGCATGCATGAGTACGCAAGTTCAGACTCTAGCACCATAAACAATGCGAAGTCTCAGAGCAAGGAAGACCACATGAAAAACTAAATAGGACTGTTTCTCACTTTCTCTCTCTCACTGTCCCTCTCTCTTTAAAGCACACACACAGGGGCTGGAGCGGTGGCTTAGCAGTTTCGGCGCTTGCCTGGCATGCACGAGGACCCGGGTTCAAACCCCAGCACCACGTACACAACTAAGTGTTGGAGCAACTAAGGCCATGTGAAAAACTAAATAAAGTTGTTTCTCTCTTTCTCTGTCTCTCTCACTGTCCCTCTCTCTTTAAAAAAAAAACTATAAAACACACACACACACACACACACACACACACACACACATTAAGAAGACTACATATCATGACCAATTTGGTTTCATACCAGATGGATGCAAACATTGTTCAACATACACATATTATAAACATAATTCAAATAAATAAAATTAAGAGAAAAATCACACGGACATTTCCATGGATAAAGAAAAAGCCTTCAGGGGCTGGAGCAGTGGCTCTACAGTTACGGTGCTTGTCTGCCATGCACAAGAAAGCGAGTTCAAAATCCAGCGAGTTCAAAGCCCAAGTTCAAAACACAGCAAAGTGTCAGAGCAATGAAAGTCACATGAAAAACAAAATAAAAAATTGATTCTCTCTTTCTCTCTCTCTCTCACTATCCCTCTCTCTTTAAAAAAAAAAAGCCTTCAACAAAATTCAGCACTGATTTATGATTAAAAAAACACTAAAGAAACTAGGAATAGAAGTAATTTACCTCAACATCATAAGGGTTATGTAAGATAAACTCAAAGCCAATACCATACTTTTTTCCATATTTTTATTGGTGCATTATAGTCATACATATTAATGGGATTCATTGCTATCTATTTATACATGCACACAATATAATGATATAATTTGGTCAATATCATTCCCAGCATTTCTCCTTTCCTCCTATTCTTCCTTCCTCCTACTTTTCCTCTACTCTATCTACATTCTGTTTTTTCTTTTCCTTTTTCCTCTCTAGCATCAACATATGTGAGAAAATATATTACCCTTGACTTTCTGAGCTTGGGCTTATTTCACTTAACATAATGTTCTCAAGTTCCATCCATTTTCCTGCAAATGACATAATTTAATTCTTCTTTATGACTGAATAAAATTCCATTGTGAGAGCTGGAGCAGTGGCTCAGAGGTTACAACCCTTGCCCAGTGTGTGTGAGGACCCGGGTTCAAACCCCAGCACCACAAAGTGTCAGCGCAACAAAAGTTGCATGAAAAACTAAATAAAATTAACTCTCTTTTTCTCTCTCTCTCTCTCTCTTTCTCTCTCCCCTCTCTCTCTCTCCCTCTCTCTCTCTTTAAAAAAAAGAAAAGAAAACTCCATTGTGTATATATAACACATTTTCTTTATCCTTCATCCCTTTATGGGCACTATAAACAATTACTATTGGTTAACAAAAATGCCCAAAGAGACTGTCAAAATTAACTGGAAGAGAAACTTTCTAGCAATTTCCAGTGATAGGAAGCAGATATCCTCAGATGCAGTAAATGTGTATAGAAAATCTAATTTCACTTTCCAGATAGAATTATGGTTACATTGAAGGGTAAATTTCCCTGAATGTGCAATTATATATACTTCCTCACAAATCTTAGCTACCCAGGCATTTATGATATAAACAGTGAAAGAGAACAAAAAAATAGTGTGTAATGTAGCTGCCAAGGAGATAGAAATAAATAAGGGTGATATTTTTCTCCCACTAATGTCATTTTAACAAAGAGGAAGTGTTGATTGCTATATTAAAATTAGTTGAGAAAAAAATGAATATCACTACATTAAAATTGCTCCTGAATTAAGAGTGATGGAAATTTTGGGGGACTGATAGCAACAACAGCCTTAGTGGAACTATGGTTTTGACTAATTCTAGGAAGTGAAAGCAAATATTGACCTAGAACTCTATTAAATATTTCTATTTGCTACTATTATATTTTGTGCTTGGGGTTGAACCCAGAGACTCATAAGTACATGCTCTACCACTGATCTAAACCTACTATTGGATAATTTAGAAGTGAAAAGAGGGAGTCTTTTTAATGTTTATCATACTCTCTGGTGCACATTTGATTTGCAAGATCAAAGTATTCTTACATCTTATTCATGAGATCCAACTAGCACGATGCCATTAATATAAAAGAATGTCTAAAAGATCAAGATCCCTTCAGATTATATTTTGCAGAAAAATTGTCATAGCCTGTGGAAAGAGAGTGAGTGTGAGTGACTTTCTTAGCTAGAAAAATGAATATTGCTTTTTATCTTCTTTCCTGAAAGGGATTTAAAAGAACACATTATTCAGATGTGTAACCTCTGATCAATTTACTGATCTGTCCTTGTAAGATTAACACATCTGTACCACAACTGAGCATAAAACAATTACATATTTGGGTTTATGTTAGTTGACTCTCATATGTTGTGATCCATCTTGTTTTTGCAATAGCCATACATGATCTGTGATGGGTCCTACATCTCTCTATCTTCAAGACTATAATTCTACCTGAATGAACTATTACTCTGATTTTCAATGTTTTGATCGGTCAAGGAAGTTTCAAGAATAATCTTTTGGTCCTACTTACCATAATGAATTTTACTTTATAGGTCATACAACCCATATATGTGCTCTTCTAGCTGCCAGGTAAATCCATCATAATTTTAAAATAAGTCATAAATTATGGAAATGACAATGGGATAAATTTGCAAGATTTGTCAAATATTTGACAAGAAATTGTCAATACTTTGTCAAGACCTCAAAGAGCACTCCCAGCAGTATTTAAGGGCCAGCATCACGTGACAGTCAATTTCTGTCAATACAAATTAGACACATCATGCAGCTCAGAGTCAATCCATTATTTCCTCCCATGCCAATGACTTTTGTTTTTTTCTAACCAAGATTGTGCTAAGACCTGAACCTAGTTATTGGTATAGAGGCCATGAAGAGGACACAAGTGAAACTTGAGATGAGACTGACTTTGGGGGAGATCTTTGTATGGCCACAAGCAATTGGGGGACTGCTCTTTTCTAGGAAAGGCAGGAGAACTATTTCTATAGGCCTGGAGGGTTTTTTAGGGGAATCTGAGAGTGTAAGGGTTTCAAGAAAATTCCTTAGTGTAATGATCTTTCTTCAGCATTTGTGACCCAATTTAGCAGAGAAGATCCATAGGGTCTGTGCGTTCATTATCCTTTTTTTTTTCATTAAATATGGGCTTACAATTAGTAGGGAATCATTATCAAATAATCAAGAACAAATGTATAATCACAGAGCAAGCCTAGGCTGATACCATGGTTTCCCCCTTTAGGTACCCGATGTTTCCATGCTCCCCCCTATTAAACCCTTGTGTTAAATGGACTTCTCATGTAAGATGAAGGTTTCCCTCTGAATTGACTCCCCCCTACCCTCCCTCCAGTCTCCTTGATATCCTTCCTATTCCCTCCCCCTTCCCATCCCCCCTCTTTACATCTCCCAGCATCCTAGGCAAGGTTCTCCCTGTTCATGTAAAAATTCATACCTGTGGAGGTTATTATTAGATTAGCCATCTATCATACTGTATCTGGTTGTATTCTAGCTTCCACAAATTAGATAAAACATTTGGCCCTTGAGTCTGAGTTTGGGATATTTCACTTGGCATAATTTTTCCATCTCCATCCATTTGGCTGCAAATACCACAATATTGTTTTCTCTAATAGCCAAGTAATATTCCATTGCATATTATTGCCCTTGTCGAGTGAGGGGCATCTGGGTTGGTTCCATAATTTAGCTATAGTAAATTGAGCTGCTATAAATATTGATGAAGCTGTATCGCTGATTCTAACTCTTTTGGGAAAATACACAGGAGTGGGATAGCTGGATCATAAGGTGGTTCCAGCCATAATTTTTTGAGGAGCCTCCACACTGCTTTCCAGAGTGGCTGAAACAGTTTGCAGTCCCACCAGGAATGTAACAGTGTTCCTCTTTTCCCAGAGCCCCACCAGCCTCTGTCATTGTTCATATTCTTCATTTTTGCCACTCTGATTGGAATGAGGTGGAATTTCAGTGAAGCTTTGATTTGCATTTCTCTTATAGCTAGAGAAAATGCTCATGAGTTTTTTGGACTTCCTCCACTGAGAAGTTTCTCCTCCACTGAGAAGTTTCTTTTTACTTCCATAGCCCATTTATTAATTGGATTATTTGTGATTTTGGTGTTCAGTTTTTTGAGTTCTTTGTATATTCTGGATATTAGTCCTCTGTCTGAGGAGTAGAAGGCAAAAATTTTCTACCATTCTGTAGGTTCTCTCTTGAGACTCTTGACTAAATCTTCAGCTGTGCAAAAGCTTTTTAGTTTAATTGCATTCTATTCATTTATTCTTGATTTTACTGCTTGCACCATGGGAGTCTTGTTAAGGAAGTCAGTGCCAACACCTATGCATGTAGTGTTGATATTACTTTTTCAAACAATTGTAAAGTTACTGGTTTAATATCCAGATCTTTGAACCATTTTGATTTCATTTTTGTGCAGGGTGAAAGGTAAGAATCCAATTTCAGTTGTCTACATATGGCTGTCCAATTCGTCCAACACTATTTGTTGAACAGACTGTGTTTCTTCTACACTGTTTTTGCCTCCTTTATCAAATATCAGATAGTTAAATGTATGGCGGTTCATCTCAGAATCCTCTATTCTATTCCATTGGTTTTCAGTTCTGTTTTGATACCAATACCATGCTGGTTTTGTAACTATAACCTTATAGTATAATTTCACATCAGGAATTGAGATACCACATGCTTCCTCCTTTTTGCTGAGTAATGTTTTGGCTATTCTGGGTCTTCTGTTATTCCATACAAATTTGAGAATTGCTTTTTCTATGTCCATGAAGAATAACATTGGTATCTTGATGGGGACTGCATTAAATCTGCACAGGGCTTTGGATAGCATGGCCATTTTTATTATATTGATTCTGCTGAACCATGAACATGGAATGTTTTCCCATCTACTTAGATCTTCTGCAATTTCTTTTTTTAAAGTTTGATAGTTTTCATTGTATAGATCCTTAACATCCTTTGTAAGATTTATGCCCAAGTATTTTATTTTTTTGGAGGAGATGGTGAATGGGACAGATTTCCTGATTTCTTCTTCAGTGGACTTGTTACTGGAGTATAGGAAAGCTAATAATTTGTTGGTGTTGATCCTATAGCCGGCTGCTTGGCTGAAATCACTTATAAGCTCTAGAAGTCTTCTGGTTGAGCTTATTGGGTCTTCTAGATATAGGATCATGTCAAATTGATTTCCTCTTTTCCTATTTGAATTCCTTTGATTTCCTGCTCTTGTCTGATAGCTGTGGCAAGGGTTTCAAGGACTATATTGAATAAGAGTGGTGAAAGTGGACATCCTTGTCCTGATCCTGAATTCAGAGGAAATGTTTTCAGTCTTTCTCCATTGAGCATAATGTTGGCTATGGGTCTGTTGTAAGTGGATCTTACCTAATTAAAGTATCGTCCCTTAGTGTCCGGACCCAACCAGCAGGAACCGGACCGCTCTCATTCAAAGGTGAACTGAGATTAAAACAGACTCACTGGTCTCGAGTTCTCCAAGCACTTTATTTCTCCCTTTACCACGGCTAAAGGCCTCCAAGTGCTTCCCACCTTCCCTCTCGTATAGGCAAGTCCCTTAAAACATCCTTTTTAGAGTCAAGGCTATTCACATTTAGAGTCCCTGTTTCTACTGCTGTACTAGAGTCCCTATTTCTGGGGCCGGGGCTACTACCTGCATCTTCTACCGCTGATCTCTCCGCCGTCTCTGCTGCTGCTGCAGTTTCTTCTTCACTGCTTCTGCTGCTTCTCCCATCTATGCTTCTATCACGCTTCTATCCTTTTTTCCCTTACTAATCGCTACTCTATTTATCCATTACAACAACCAATAGGGGTACAGTGCAAACACATTTATCCAGTTGTAACAACCGAGTGGCCTAATGGTTTAGTCATGCGGTCAGGCATTACGTCACTAAGGAAGATACAAACCGGCTGGGACAGAGTTGTTTACCACCAAATCTTTTACAAGCCAGCTGGGCCTCATGTTGGGGTCCAGTCTCCAACACCTTAGTCCCTGTCTTCTCCAGGGTTTTGAGCTTAAAAGGGTGTTGAATTTTATCACAGGCCTTTTCTGCATTGATTGAGATGATTATATGATTTTTATTTTTTTATTTTATGCACAAATTTAATTGTTGAACAATCAAACAAGCTTCTAATGAAATAGTAATATATTATATATATAAATTCTGAAAATTGGATTTACCCCCAAGAGCCCACCCCAATTACTCACTCTTATTCCTCCCTCCCCATTCCCAAAACATCTCTAAAAATGCATTAGGTTGTATGACATTACACCTTATCCATATTTAAAACATGATACTAGAACTCCTTTCTCAATGGCCGGGGTCTAGCTCCAGCCTCCACAGATGAGTGAAGACATTTGACCCTTGGTTCTCTGGGTTATGCTGATTTCACTAAGCATAATTCTTTCCATAGTCATCCATTTACCTTCAAAGGCTGTGATATCATTGTTTCTAATTGCTGAGTAGAACTCCATGGTATATATGTACTACAGTTTTTGGATCCATTCATCCAGTCAGGGGCATCTGGGTTGTTTCCATAATTTAGCTATTGTAAATTGAGCTGCTAGGAACATAGATATTGCTGTGTCACTGTAATGTGCTGATTCTAAATCCCCTGGAAAAATACCCAGGAGAGGAACAGCTAGATCATATGGTGGGTTCATCCCTAGTTTTTTGAGGATTCTCCGCACTGCTTTCCAGAGGGGCTGTACGAGTCTACAGGTCCACCAAGTGTGCTAGTGTGCCTACCTCTCCACAACCCCTCCAGCATCTATTATTGTTTATTTTCTTCATTTTTGCTAATCTGACTGGAGTGAGGTGATATCTTAATGTAGTTTTCATTTGCATTTCTCTCATTACTAGTGATTTGGAGCACTTTCTCATGTATTCATGGGCTTGATCAATGTCCTCTGTTGAGAAGTTTCTATTTAGCTCTTTGGCCCATTTATTAATTGGGTTGTTTGTGTTTTTGTAGTTGAGGTTTTTGAGGATTTTGTGGATTCTGGATATGACACCCCTGTCAGAGGAATCATAGCCCATGCATGATCCTCTCCATTTCCATAGGAAACCTCTTGACTCTTGATTATTTCCTTGGCAGTGCAAAAGCTTTTTAGCTTTATGGCATCCCATTCACTGATTTTTTACTTTACTTCCTTCACTTTAGGAGATATGTTGAGAAAGTCTTTGCCTAACCCAAATGCTGAAGTGTTGGACCTAATTTGTCTTCCATCAGTTGCAAGGTAGCTGGTTTAATTCCTAGCTCCTTGATCCATTTTGATTTGATTCTGGTGCAAGGAGAAAGATATGGGTCTAATTTCAACTTTCTGCAAGTGTCTGGCCAGTTTGTCCAGCACCATTTGTTGAAAAGGCTGTCTTTCCTCCAAATAATATTTTGTCCTCCTTTTTCAAAAATCAGATGTTTAAAGATTTGAGGGTTTGTTTCAGGGTCATCTATTCTATTCCATTGGTCTTCTTTCCTATCTTGATACCAGTACCATGCTGTCTTTGTTACTACAGCTCTATAGTATAGTTTTAGATCTGGTATAGCAAAAACACCTGTTTCATCTTTCTTGCTTAGTAATGTTTTGGCAATTCTAGGTTTCTAATTGTTCCAAATGAATTTGAGAATTGCTTTTTCTATGTCTGTAAAGAAAGACATAGGTATCTTTTTTAAATTAGTGCATTATAGTTGTATATAATGATGGTATCTGTTGTCACATATTCCTAGATGCACACAATACAGCAATATAATTTGGTCAATATCCCCACCCCGCTGCATCCCTCTACTTCCCTCCTCCCATTCCCTGATCCCTTGCCTCTCTTCTGGACCCTATATTTATTAAAAAAAAATAAACAAACCTCAAGTACAATGTCATAGTTCTTATACCTATGAAGAACATTTTATATGCATGAATATTGTATATACAGTGACATACTTATAAATGCTTGGAATGTACCTTGCTTTATCTCAGTTCCAACTTTTTCCCTTCTCCTCCCTTCCTATCATCTCTTGTTATTCTTTAATATAATATTGACAAAAGGGTTAAGCATTTATATGTTTTTGTAAAGGCATGTAGTATAGCTTGTTCGAATATCTTATGCAGTATCTTTCAACTGTGTCTCATAAATATTAACATATTGCATTTTTGTTCTATGGTCCTAATCCATGAGCTTTTTCTACCTTTCCCCCAAGCCTGGGTTTAGCTCCAGCCTCCACAAAAGAGAGATACCATTCAGCCCTTGACTCTCTGGGTTTGGCTAACTTCACTCAGCTCCTCCATATATTTTTTTTTTAATTAAATGAATATGGAGTTACAGAAATAGGTATCTTAATAAGGATTACATTAAATATAAATAGAGCTTTTGGTAGAATGGACATTTTTATTATATTAATTCTGTCTAACCAAGAGCATGGTACATCTTTCCATCTTCTTAGGTCATCTTGGATTTCATTCTTCAATGTCCAATAATTTTTGTTGTAGAGATCTTTGATTTCCCTTGTAAGGTTAATTCCCAAGTATTTTATTCTTTTCAAAGATATTGTGAATGGGATTGATTTCCTGATTTCTTCATCAGTCTTATTACTATTAGTGTATAGGAATGATTTTTATTTTTAATTCTGTTTAAGTGGTGAATTACATTTATTGATTTAAGTATGTTGAACCAGCCCTGTTTTCCTGGAATGAAGCCCACTTGATCATGATGAATTGTCTTTTTAATGTACTTTTGGATCCAATTAGCTAGAATTTTATTAAGGATTTTTGCATGTAAGTTCATCAGGGAAATTGGTCTGTAGTTTTCTTTTCTTGATGTGTGTTTGTTGGATTTTGGTATCAGTGTAATATTTGCTTCATAAAAAGTGTTTGAGTGTGTTCCAACCCTTTCAATTTCATGGAAAAGCTTTTAGAGGATCAGTGTTAATTCTTCTGTGAAAATTTGGTAGAATTCTGCCATGTATCCGTCCAGTCCTGGGCTTTTCTTTTTTGGAAGACCTTTGATTACTGCTTTAATTTCACTATCTGAGATAGGTTGGTTTAGATTTTCAATATCCTCCATTTTTAATCTAAGGATATTGTATGTGGGCAAGTGTCTGTGCATATCTTCCAGATTACCAAATTTGGCAGAGTATAAATTTTCAAAATAAGTTCTGATAATCTTCTGGATTTTGGTTGAGTCTATGGTGATATCTCCATTTTCATCTTTGATTTTATTGATTTGCTTCACTTCATTCTTCCTTTTGATGAGGTTGACAAGGGGTATGTTGATCATCTTTATTTGTTTGTTCTCAATTTCATTGATTTGGGTTCTGGTTTTAGTTATTTTTCTGTCTTCTAATAGCATAAGACTATTTATTTGAGCTCTTTCCTGATTTTTGATGTAAGCACTCAGTGCTATAAATTTACCTCCGAAGAATGCTTTCCTACTATCCCAGAGATTTTGATATGTTGTTTCTTCATTCTCATTCATTTCCAAGAATTTCTTGATTTCTGTTCTCATTACCTCTTTTATCCATCCTTTCTTTAAGAGAGTATTAGTCAATTTCCAAGTATTTGAGTAATTTCTGTTGTTTTTCTTGTTGTTGATTGCTAAGATCATATATAGCATTGTGGTCTGACAGGATACATAGGACTATATCAACTTTTTTGTATTTGTTAAGGTTAGTTTGGTGGACTAGAATGTGATCTATTTTAGAGAAGGATCCATGAGCTGCTGAGAAGAAGGTAAATTCAGCTGACTTAGGATAGAAAATTCTGTAGATGTCTGTTAAGCCTAATTGATTAATAGAGTCGCGTAGATTGGAGATATCTTTATTGATTGTTTGTTTTGATGATCTGTCTAGTATTGATAATGGTGTATTGAAGTCCCCCAGTATTATTATGTTGAGATCAGTGAGCCGTTTAATGTCCTTGAGTATTTTTTCCATATATTGGGGGGGGGCTGTAATTGGGAGCATAAATGTTAATTATCTTTATGTCTTCTTGATGAATTTCCCTTTTAGTATGACGTAGTGTCCATCTTTATCCTTTCTGACTAGTTTTAAATTGAAATTAATTTTATCAGAAATTAGGATGGCCATGCCAGCTTGCTTTTTTGGACCACAGGGCTGGTAGACATTTTGCCAACTTTTCACCTTCAGTCCATGTCTATTTTTGAGTGTGAGGTGTCTCTCCTGTAGACAACATATTGTTGGATTTTGTTTTTTGTTTTTTGATCCAGTAAGACACTCTGTCTTTTAATTGGGGCATTGAGACCATTCACATTCAGAGTTCGAATAGATATGGGAAACTGAGTCTCAAACTTTGTGGCTATTGCTGTGTTTTGTGCCATCTTGGGTATCTTTTGGATGTAATGTGGTTATTGACATGATAAACTAAACATGATACACTAAACTCTTAAACAAGAGAGTTCTTGTTTAAGAGTTTAGTGTATTATTAGCATGTTCTTCTGAATGAAGAATGTCCTTGAGAATATTCTGAAGTGCAGGATTTGTGTTCATGTACCTTGTTAGCTTGAGTTTATCATTGAAGTATTTAATTTCCTTGTCACATTTAAAGCTGAGTTTTGCATGGTATATTATTTTTGGCTGTAATTTGTTTTCTTTCTAGGTTTGAAGAATATTGTTCCAAGCTCTTCTAGCTTTCATTGTCTGATCTGAAAACTCTATAGTGATCCTAATTGGTCTGCCTCTGAATGTGATTTGGGGCTTTTCCCTAACTGCTTTTAGAATTCTCTCTTCAATTTCTTTGCTATTCATCTTATATATGATATATCTTGGTAAATTTCTCATTTGGTTAGGTCGGTTTGGTGTCCTATAAGCATCTTGGATTTGGTGTTCTGGGTCAATTCTGATATGAGCAGAATCTCCTTAGCAATTTCACTTTGAAGGTTCTTCATGCCCCTTGATTGTTGTTCAATGTTTTCCTCAAGCCCAATTACTCTCAAGTTGTTTCTTCTCATCTTGTCAAATATTATTTTGAAGTTGTGGTCATGTACAATAAGTTTCTTTTCTTGTCTGTCCTCCTTGAACTTGACCTTGCTCAGCCTGTCTTCATTATCCAATGTACATTCTTTGAGGGCTGAGATTCTATTTTCTGTTGAGTTTACTCTGGTGTTAGTATCTTCCAGTGAAGACTTGATTTGGTTGACAGTATTTTTCAATTCTGAAAGCTCTGCTACATCTCTTTTCAGGGTGTCTAACTCTTTATTAAATATGGTCTTTCATCTCATGGAATTGTTCCCTTATTTCCTTGTATAAGTTGTCTCTCATCACTTGAAACTGATCTTTGATCTCTTTCCTTAATTATTCTTTCAACTCTTTGATGAGTTTCTAATCATAATGTTGATACAATTTTCTAGGTTTTCATCTAATACCACAGCCATGGAGTCCTTAGATGGAGAGCTGTGAGTTTGAAGAAGGGAGTTATTTCCCCTTTTCCTCATTTTCAGATATAGGGGGTGTGGCTTGAAGACAGACAGTGAGTATTACTCTTGTAGGGGTTATTGGAGCTTCTTATGTCTTTGCTTCACTAGGATGGAGTGCTATTTGGGAAGCACAGGTCAATAGCTGCCAGTCCAATTAGTGAGGAATTGTGAGCCTATAGGGGCATATACCAGACAGTTGCAACTAAAACAGCTATAATGATGATTAGCACCTATAGGAGCAGTTTTCTTCCATAAGAGTTCTCAACATATATTAAGTTAGCAAGCAAATACCTGTTTTCAAGAATGACCTTTTCTTCAGTTAACAGGGCCTCTATAGGTGGGGAGAAGTAATGTCTAGAAAGCCAAGGAAGTGAGGTAGGGAGGTTGTGCGGAACTCATGACTTAGAATAAAGATCTACTAGGTATTAGTGTGGTGTAGGCTATTCAATTAAGAATAAAGAAAAGATAGAAATGGGAAGCAAATGGGGTAAAGATTTTGGGTGAGGATGAGACAGAACAGCATATAGTTTGGGAATTGCCAAAGTACAGGGAAGAAGAGTTTAGTATGGAGCATGATTCTCTTTGATCCAAGGAGACTGAGGGCTAGTTTGCTATCATGAAGAGTTTCCCCAGTCAGATTCCAAAGCTATGGAGACAGCAGTCAAGTTTCAGAGAACACAGTGACAGTAGATACCAACCACCAATACATACATATAAACAAAAAAAAATACATCCAAGAACACCAATTTCAGTAATAACAATAGAGATAAAAAGCATAAAAAATAAAAAACATTAAAAATTAAAACAAAGTTAAAAATACTAAACAGCAATAACAACCACAAAAAAAGGGGGTGAGTTGGGAAGGTTCTAAGTTTTTACCCCCTAGGTCAGTGTACTATGGGGGAGTGTGTTCATATCTGGTATCTAGTTTGAGACTCTTCCCAGTTGAGTTTGTCAGAGGGGATGAAGTTCACTAATCTCCCGTGGCTGTGGGTTTTCCTAGAGGATCTCACCAAAGTTTTCTGCTGTAAAGGGGTAGAATATATTGCCCTTTCCCACTACCTGTGAGAATAGAGTTCAGCACCACCTGAGATGTACTCCTGGGCAGATTATTTTCTGCTTACCAAACTTCTGACCCTCTTAAGCCAGGGACCCAGGAGCCATAGGGAGTCTAGTAGATCCAGGTGTAGATATATGTAACTCTGACAGTTCCAAGGAGAGTGGCCAGCCTGAAGTTAGCTTCCCCAGGATCCCTGCTGCCCCACTCTTGGATGCCTTGTGATCTTCAGTGGCCCTAAGAAATGCTGTGTGGGGTTATCACAGTCCCAGCAAGGGAAGACAGATGTGAAGGTGGCATCAGCATCACCAGGCCAGTGTTTATGTAGGTCTCAATTGTAACCACAAGGGGGTGTGGAAGCCCAGTCCCACCTGAAATGCTCAGGATCTATGGAGTCTTGGCTATGCATAGAAACTGGAGGCTAAAAGTGAGCCCAGTCTGCCTCTTTTGTTCAAAGGTTCCTGAGGCTGATGCTAGCTGCTGCCTTATTCAAGAGTTTCAGGCAGTTTTTGGAATAACTACCACCTTGGTTAAATATGACCTAATGAGCCAAGTTCTGATCATAGACTCCTCCCATTTGGAAGCGTAAGAGGGCAGGCAGGAAGCCACCATTTGCATGTCCCACAAGCAGGAGAGAGGGTTTCCAGTCCCACACAGCCCCCTGTGCCAGTGGCCAGGACACAGAGGGCTTAGATCTGCTTCTCTTTTCCTCCAGACTGAGGTCCCTAATCTGCACATAATCAGTGGGTCAGGTTTCATTTTTGATGAAGAAGTGTCCAGCCCCATCCTCGGGGAAATCTTAAGATGGTGATACCGGCACTAATTTGCCCACACAGCTTTAGGATCACTATTTCAAGCAGTTAAATCATCCCCAGGGCTGGATAATCGGCTGCCACAGACTGTGAGCTCAGGAGTCTGTTTGGGCAATCACAGCTGTCAGTGCATTAAATTACTCCTGCCCTGCTTCCTCCCCATCAGGATAAATCCCTGCCCCTCAGCTGTAAAGCTAGTAGTGACCAGAGTGGGCATGAATAACTCGCTGTTTAAATACGTTACTGCAAGGCTTTTCTCCTTTGGTGTTAATGAATTAAGGGGGAGAAACTCCCCTACACAAAGTGAACAAGTTCCTACCATTGGAAACCACGTCCAATTCCTGCAGCATGAACTTTTGCTCAGGAGTGCCTGGGGATCACTGATGTTGGTGTGGGCTCCATCTTAATGTCTCATTATCCTTTTAACTCTGCCACTGTTCTAATTAAATCCTGGCTTCTATTTGCCTTCTAAGAGATGATGCTTTGTTTAAATGTTTCTATGGAGAGATTCTGGCTTTCAAAGCAGGTCCTCATATTACAATTGGCCAAACACCCAACTCCAGAATCCTTCTAATCACTCTTCTTATTTATATTTCAAGTCCTAAAATGACAGCATAAAGAAGTGCTTCCTTTTCCATCCATACCTTGTCCCTATCTACCACATGTCTTTCCAGTTACAAGCATGGCACTTATGAAAACAATCCTCACCATTTGTTCATTGATCATTTACTACATCAATGATCCCATAACTTGACAGCTGACTACGTACTGCACCAATGGTCTTAGAGTTTGTTCTCTCAAAGTAAACTCTAAGATAAAGACTTAAATGAAACGCTTTATTTGGAAGATAATCCCAAGGAACAAAAGTGAGGAAGTGGGGAAATAAGACAAAGAAAGCAGAGAGGCAAGCAAGACGGCAATACTGATCAGGTTTCTGCTAACTTCCACAGGGAAAATCTCTGAGAAACAGTATAGAAAAACCCAGCATCTTCCAGTTTAGTATGTAAAGTTGCATTTAGCTACCAATTTCCAAACCTCAGTGTTTGGCTTGTTACTTCCACACCCCTTGTCCCCATCTGTTTTCAGCCAAGTAAGATCATGTGCTACCAAAGAAAGCCTCAGAAAAGAGACTCCACACCTGGGATATACAATGATAGCACACTGAGAGGCCTTCATGCTTTAAAGCTTGCCTTACAGAACTTGGGTGGACCAAGGGAGTGACAGAGACAACATCAACTGTGTTGGACACTCAACTCAATGTAATCCACTGAATGAACTGGTAAGTCCATCCACAAAAGGACAATCAATAGACCCATTCTATTCCTCTTGACTAGGGAACTGGAAAAGTTATCATGTTGCTTATAAATGTGTTCAAAACACAGATCAAATTCAGAGAAACTTGTTTTCTACAAATCCTTATTTATTTCAAAAAAAGACATTTTCTCCTTAAAGACATTTAAGAGGATCCTTTAAGATCATGAGATTGTGTATGTGTACCATGGTCATCTGACATTCACACATGGTTTAAGAGTTGCTGATTTACTTTCACTAAAAGGATGAGATTGATCAAATTGAGAACTAAAACTAATTATGGGAAGAAATTGGGTTTTCCTAAATTATTTTTCTATATGTGAAAAAGCTTATCAGTCATAAAGAATTAGAACTCATGTTAAGAAAAAAGACTTGGAAACCATAGTTCCAAAGGACACTTTAAATATCAATTTGTAATGGACAGGCAAAATTTTCCACCAGGAAAGCAGTGAAGTTAAATTTCAACAGAAGAGTAGATGCAATATGGCAAAATACAGCAAAATCATGTTTCTTCTTTAGTATTATAGAAGCATACGTTCCTTTGCTTCTAGGTGGGTGTCCATCATCTACGAACTGCCACACACACCAAGTCCTGTGCATGACTGATGAGCTAGAGTGGTTAAGGAGTGGCTATGTTTCTGCCATTCCTTACCACATCATCTTCATTGGTCACACAGGATGGTGGAGACACATTAAGCTGCTATGCCATTAAAAGACAAACTTCATGTGTTAACTCACTGGAAAACTTGATGCTTATCTTTATAGAAACTGGAATAATTCTCACTGATATAAAAAATAAATCTGAGGCCCAAATAATGGGTCAATTGCAGAGATTCAGTAAGGCCCAGGAGGGCCCCATGTGTAGAGACTAGCAAGAGAGATATATCAGACTGTAATGATTTTTGCCTTAGACATGATGTAACTTTTCTACTATTTTGCAGGTTTGTATTTATTTTCATGAACTAATCAACATAGAGTATTTTCTCTCTCCTTTCTTAAATTATGGACCTACAGACTCTCAACAAGTATTTTTTTTTCATTTTCATATAAACAGTGAATTTTTGAAATATGATTCTTTCAAAATCATGGTGAAGACTTAGCTACAAGGTAGATTTAAATACAAATTTATTGAAGAGGCATGCCAACGTCAAAAGCATTTCACCGTGTTTAATGAATTTTTAAAAAGGCATTTCAATAGGCATTGTTTTATCAGCTGTATCCTAATCCCCCCTACTTCACAACTTAAATAAACCATTATTTAGCTCATGTTTATGTGGGTTGGCAATTCAGCCATGGCTCAGCTGGACTATTATAATATGTTTCTGACTCAGTCATCTCAGCTGGGCTCACTCACGTACCTGCAGTCAGATAGCAAGTTACTCAGGTGCTACTTATCTTGAGTGGCCCCCTTAATGTGTCTGGAGGACTCGGACAGTCCATTCGTGTGTTAGAAGCAATGAGACTGTACCTCTCTATCATCCAGTATTGTTCACTTGGCATGGGCATGGTCCCCAGGGAGAAAAGAAACATACCTGTTTTCTTGAGGCATAGTCTCTAAGATATCAATGTCACTTTTGCTCCTTTGTATTGGCCAAAGAAGGTCACAAAGACAGACCTGATTCAAGTACAGAGTGGCTGAAACTATATAACCAGCCTAAGTGCCCATTGGATAAAGAAAATGTGGTATATATACAACGGAGTTTTATTCAGTCATAAAGAAAAAAGGAGAATCAATTTTATTTTATTTTTTAATCTGGTTTTTGCTTTTCCAACACCTAGTTGTGCATGTGATGCTGGGGTTCGAACCCAAGTCCTCACACATGCCAGGCAAGTGTTCTACCTCTGAGCCACCTCTCCAGCCCTAAGAAAAATGATGTCATTTCCATGAAAATGGATGGAATTAGTGTTATGATTTGAATGAGAGGTGTCCCTAAAAGCTCACATGTGGTAATTTGGAAAGGCTAAGGTAAAATGATTGGATTGTGAAAGATTTGACCCAATCAGTGAATTAATCTCCTTACCTATGAGGAGATTAACTCACTTGTAGGCTGGTAGGGTGTGGCTGCAGGAGGTGAGTAATTGGGGGCATGACTTTGGTGTATATATTCTGAATCTGGTGTAGAGACTTGTTCTGTTCTTCCTCAAGCCTTGAGCTCCCTGCACCCTAGAGCCATGACTGCCATAATGTACAGCCTCACTTAGAGTCCTGAGGAATGGAGCCAGCCTTCTCTGGACATAGACTTCTGAAACCATGAGCCCTAAAATAAACCTTCCTCCTAAAATTGTTCTTGTCAGGTCCATCATCACAGCAACGAAAAGCTGACTGAAACAACTAGAGACCATTATGTTAAGTGAAATAAACCAAACTCATAAGACCAAGGGTCATGTATTGTTTCTAATATGCAGAAGTTAGGGAAGGAAAAGGAAAAGAAAGGTGGGGATTGGGGGAATCTCATGAAAATCACAGGTAGATCAGTAAAGGAAATGGACCAAGGGCTGGGAACTGGGAAGAGAAAAGGGAAGTGCTGGGGAGCGATATTGGCCAAATTATATTTTGTGCAGGTATGAATACATAACAACAAATCCACCAATAAGAAAAATTGGAAAGAAAAAAAAATAAAGAGATAGAGAAGGGCTGGAAGTAGAGCACATGGTAAAGTACATGCTCAGTATGTGCAAATCCCTGGGTGTTCTATCCCCAGTACCACAAAAAGAAAGAAATGAGCTTTGAATTGATGAGAAAGTCTCATTATAAAGAAGCACACGTGCACAGAGGCATGGAAAATTGCACTCATTTTCTCTTTCAGGTCCTAGGAACAATTACAAATGAAAGTTCAGTTTGTATCAGTTGTCTATATTTAAGTCCTTTCCTAATTTGCATATCATTCCCCAGAACAACAAAAACCAATTCCTCTATATAAATCTATTTAGTAACTGTCAGTTGTCATGGAAAAAGCCCCCTGGAAGCTTCATCTTTAACTCCCTGAATTTCTCAAATATTTATCTGGAAAATAAAGATCTTTTCAGAAAAAGGCAGAAGATGAAAAGATCTTTTTTTAAAAAAGAGGGATAGAGAAAGAAAGAATCAATTTTATGTATTTTTTATCTGATCTTTTTTTTCTGACACTGTTGTGTATGTGGTGCTGGGGTTTGAAGACCCAGGTCATCATGCATGCCAATCAAGCACTATAACCACTGAAATATCACTCCAGCCCCCAAAAGGAGATCTTTTGAGAAAGCAAATTGGAATTGTGCAGCAATACGTATAGATTTTTTGATATTTTATCACATTTTATTGAGCAAAAATATCCAATTCCACAGTTCAGTTTTTTTCTTATGAAAGGGTATAAAAATATAAAACATAACCAATCCTCTTCTAATTTGTGTATCCAGGTTCCTTTGTTACTTTGTTTTCATTTCTTTTGGGTGTGACCCATGTTTATCTTGGCTTTTGGAATATTGCTTCAGAGACAAATAAACATCTTTAGAATATGTCTGACATTCACATAACTTCAAGATAAATTTTGTTATTTTTATTTTTTTTAAAGAGGGAAGGAGGGAGGGACAGTGAGAGAGACAGAGAAAGAGAGAAACAACTTTATTGAGTTTTTCACATGGCCTAAATTGCTCCAACACTCAGTTGTGTACGTGGTGCTGGGGTTTGAACCCAGGTCCTCGTGCTTGCCAGGCAAGCACCGAAACCTCTGAGCCACAGCTCCAGCCCTCAAGATAAATTTTGTACTACTTTTTTCAGCGTTAGGATAATTTAACACAAAAACGTCTCTCAACCCATCAAACCTCTCCGCAAATATAAAAGAGCATTTTCTTTTTTAAAGTAAATAGAATTTTAGTTTACCGAAGTTCATAAACAGATAATATCAAACTATGATTTTAGAAATTAATGAGGATCAGTGTTGGGGAGGAGCACAATAATGAGGTGACATGGGGGATTTCTGAGGTGCAGGCAACACCTCCTTCTTGGTTTAGGTGATGAAAAGAGTTTTAATAAGCATTAAATCAGAAAGTGATACACACCACAGGCAATCTGCTAAGAGACTGCAAAGAAAAAAGCAAATCTCTCCCTTTTATATAGCCAGGCAGATTCTACCTATTACATATATGTTCTCATAAACAATAATTGGGCCTTAAGTAGGCCTTCAATATGAAAACTTAACAGTACCATTTATTGTACATGGTTCATCCTAAATTCACCTAGTAATTTTGGTAACCATATGTGTTAATTAATTGGTTTTATACAATGGAAAAATAAGCTTCTATCTTTCTGACCAGAGGTAGTTTTGTGACTTGGAGCAAGGCGCCCACTGAAGTTAGGCTTCTACCCATCCACAGAAACTGGGAGGCAGGGCCCTATGATTTTTCATTGAAATGTAAACATCAAGAGAAATAGTGCCTCTGTGGTTCCTAGATCCTTGAGAAAGATATCCCTAGGTTACAAAGAAAGCAATAGGTTTATTTAGCTTCTTTAAAAAAAAAAAAGAAGAAGAAAAGAAAAGAAATCATTGGTCACTGTATGGATGCTCACACATTTTGAGACAGAAAGAATTTTAAATTTTTCTAAAATAGATTCTCTATTAAAAGAAAAGAGAGGGAAATTTCCCTCTTATATGCAAGAGGGAGAATAAAGCCTCATTTTTATTGATGCATTGTAATTATACACAATAATGGGATTCATTATGTCATATTTGTACATGCATATAATATAATTTGATCAATCTCATTTCCCAGTACCTTCTCTAACCCTCTCTTCCTCCCTCCTGCTAATCTGCTTGCTCTGATTTATTGATTTCCCTTTTATTATTGTTGCTGCTGCTGTTGTTTTAATTAGTGTATTATAATTACATATAATTGTATATGTACATATAAATATATATATTCAGGATATAGCATAATCCTGACATAGCATAATTTGATGCAATTTATTCCCCAGTACCTCCCCATAGGTCTCATTTTTAATTTGTATTTACCTTTTCCTCAAGCAAGAGTTTTTCTGTGTCAGCTGTTAGTAACCATGGTGTTTAGAGTACTTATAATTCTCATCTGCTTAGAATTTATTCATCAATTTTATCATCCATCAGATTATAATTAAATCTTATGCACCAGAAACAAGTCTGGACTATGTTGATTTAGAAGTGAATCAGAGAGACAGATTTTTTTCATTAAAGAAATTATATTTCATAGAAGGAAACAGACAATAAAGACAAAAAGTAAATAAATTTACTTAATAATTCATTTATAATCTAATTGCAGGTGCTATTAAGGGTCATGAGGACAAACAAAATAGCATAAAGGGCTGAGCTGGATGGTAAATATTATTTTAGCAAAAATTTCATGGGAGATAATGTTTGAGTTAAGATGTGATGAAGGAGTACCAAGAAGATGAGGGGAGTTAGTGTCACAGGCAAAGAAATTGAGAAAAACTTTTAGAGTTTAGCTTTATCAAAGGAATAATGTAAGTGGCATTTATTATGAGTAGGAATGCAGGAAAAATGTACATTTGTGGGACCAGAGAGAATTCTGATTTAAACATGACACTCTGAGCTGCCTCTTATACACAAAAGTACAGATGTTAAGTAAACAACGGGTTCTATAGTTCCCCCCCCTTTGGGTTCTATAGTTTTTAACTCATATTAAATGTTAGAAAAGGGTATACAGATGTGAAAGTCATCAGGTTACAGACATCATTTAAACCAGGGATCCAGACTTCCTCTTCTGGCTATGACGATGGTCCCATGAAAAACAGATTAAAAAGGAAATAAGATTTTAAAAAAATTAATCTGTCTGACATTTTCAGAGAGCTTCCTAGGCAATTAGGATTTGAGTGGGCAGAATATTAAAAGGAAGTGAACCAGAGTGGTGAACCAAAATTCTTTATCTGCTTTTTGCCTGTGGGCAGTTGGCCATTAATAGCATGAAGGAGCCTGAAAATCCAGCCATGGGCAGAGTTGCTGCTAAAAGACAGAGAAGTGAGCAAAAAGAAGTGACAAAATTGAACTTTGTGATGGCATGGAAATCATAATTCAAGTGGATGATATCACAGCAAAAGTATGAAACCCAATATCTGATTTGGTCTCTCCTCCCCCTAAAGGTATTTGCCAAATTCTTGGACTGTGTTGAGATGGGGAATAAGAAATTGAGTAGAGAGTTTCTCTGCCTGAAAAGCCCCCACTTACCTGCACCCCACATGCCTGCTGGTTCTCTTTGAGCCCCTCCTGCATGTGCTCAAGTCACCACTGGTAGGACCCCCATTCAGAGGAGCCCCTGTTCAGGACCAACCAGAACAGATTCCCCACCTAGAATAGCCTCTGACTACCTGACACCCCACATGCCTGCACCTCTTTGAATCACGCTGGCAGGCACTCAGGACACCCGCAGTAGGACCCCCATCTGGAGCAGCCCATACTTAGGACCAAAGAGAGAAGGTTCCCCACCTGGAGCAGACCCTGCCTACCTGATGACCCAGTGCCTCTCCAGGCCTCTTTCAGTCCTGCCAGAAGGTACTCAGGACACCACTCCAGTCCAGAGCAGCGCCTGCCAACCTGATGCCCCATGTACCTGTCTAGGCCTCCTTGAGTCCTGCCAGAATGCACTTAGGATACCACCAGTAGGACACCCATCTGGAGCAGCCCCTGCTCAGGACCAACTGGAAGAGGTTCCCAGGAAAACCCAGGTTCATATCTGTAACCTTGAGCCTGCAACCAAAAGGTGAAGCAAAATGAGGACCCAGGCAGAATTAGCATCTGGAAGAAGGTGATCATCAAGAAGGTGGTAGTTGCTCTGACCCTTTGAATTGCAAGGTAAAGCCACCTGGAGAACTGCCTACTTTCCCCTCAGGAAATCTCAATTCAGAGATTCAGAAGAAGCTCTTCAAAAATGAAGAATCAAACTAAGAGAGGTTCACCACAAATCCAAAAGTCCTCTAAAACAGATATCATGGATAGGGACTGAGATGAAAACTTTGAAAATATTATCAATGATCTGATTACTAAAAGGAACAATGAGCTCAAAGAAGATATAATGAAGGGGTTAAGTGAGAAAACTCAACAGATGAGAAACTATATTACCAAAGAAATAAGACATACTCAAAACAGAAGAGAGCTAAAGCTTGCACTCAATGACATGAGAGGAACCATGGAAGAATTTAATAAAAGGCTATTTTCTATAGAAAACAGAACCTCAGCTCTTGATGAAAGAACTTCTGACAATGAGGACAGGCTGAGAAAGCTTGAGCTCAAGGATGACATACAAGAAAAAAACTCATTGAACCTGAACAGAATTTTTTAAATGTCTCAGATGAAATGAGAAGAAACAATGTAAGACTAATTGGTATACAGGAAGAAATAGAAACACAAACAAATGAAATAAGGAGCATCCTTAATGAGATAGTTAAAGAAAATTTTGCCCATATAAAAAATAGTGTCAGATATGCTCAATTCAATAAAGGTACATGCTATCAATAGACAACTAAGACAGCATAGAACTTACTAATAAAACACAATGACTATGAATCACAACCATATAACTATTCTAACACTGAACATGAATAGTCTCAATGTACCAATCAAATGACACAGTCTAACAGAATAGATCAAAATACAAAATCCAATAATATGCTGCTCACAGGAAACCCACCATATATCCAATGACACCCACAGATTAAGGGTAAAAGGATGGAGGGAAAATTTACCTGGCATACAGCCCAAGAAAGCAAGCTGGAGTTGCAATTCTTATATCTGACAAAATGGATTTCAAACATAAATTAATTAGAAGAGATAAAGAAGGCCACTACATCCTAGTAAAGGGAACAATACAACAGGAAGATATAACCAGAATAAATATATACTTTCCAAACACAAATGCCCCAAATGTGTGGAAAAATTAATGCAAGACATAAACCCACTTGAGGACCTCAACACAATAGTACTGGGAGACTGTAACACTCCTCTATCACCATTAGACAAATCATCAAAGCACAAAAAGCAATAGAGATCTCCAGTCTAAACAACACCATAAATCAAACAGACTTAACAGACATCTACAGAATATTCCACCTCAAATTGGCACAGTATACCTTCTTCTCAGCAGCATAAGGATCCTTCTCCAAAATAGATCATATTTTAGTTCAATAAGGAAATCAGCAAATATAAAAAAGTAGATATTATTCCACATATTCTATCAGACCTATGACCCTAATAATTAATAGCAAAAACTATTGCACAAAACACGCATTTAGGTGGAGATTGAATAACACCTTATTAAATGAAGAATGGATCAAAGAAGTTATGAGAACAGAAATTAAGGAATTCTTGAAAGAGAATGAGAATGAAGACACAACATTTTTTTAAGAGAGAGGGATAGTGAGAGAGACAGAGAGAAATAACTTTATTTAGTTTTTCACATGGCCTTAGTTGCTCCAACACTTAGTTGTGTACCTGGTGCTGGGGTTTGCCAGGAAAGTGCCGAAACCGCTGAGCCACCACTCCAGCCCCAAGACACAACATATTAAATCTCCATGACAGCATGAAAGCATTCTCAAGAAGCAAATTCATAGTACTGAGTGTCCACATTAAGATTCAGGAGAGATCCCTAACTAATAAGCTTATGCTCCAACTCAAATCTCTACAAAAAAGAACAGTCTAATCCCAAAGCAAGCAGAAGACAGGAAATAATTAAGATCAAACCTTAAATCAATGAAATTGAGAACAAAAAAAGAAAGAATCGATGAAACAAAGAGCTGGTTCTTTGAAAAAATAAATAAAGTTGACAGATTCCTAGCTAATCTAATGAAAAGAAGGAGAGAATCAAAGCAAATCAACAAAATCACCAATGAAAGAAGGTGATCACCACTGACCCCAATGAAATCAAACAGATTATTAGAACATATTTTGAAAAACGATATCAGAAAATCTGGATGACATGGACAAATCTCTAGACACATTCAACATCCCATATTGGCACAGGATGAAATTGAAATCCTAAACAGTCCAATAATGGACACCAAAATCCATACAGCAATTAAAAATCTTCCAAAGAAGAAAAGCACAGGACCAAATGTATTCCCCACGGAGTTTTACCACACCTTTGAAGAAGAGCTAGCACCTCTCTTGATTAAGCTACACTGAGAAATTGAAAAGGAGGGAACTCTCCCAAACACATTTTATGAAATAGCCATAATTCTGATACCAAAACCCAAAAAAGACACATCAAAAAAAAAAGAAAACTACAGACCAATATCCCTCATGAACATCAATGCAAGACTCCTTAATAAGGTTCTTGCAAGCCACATTCAAAAACACATTAAGAATATAATTCATCATAATCAAGTGGGCTTCATTCCAGGTATGCAAGGCTGGTCCAACGTATGCAAATCAATAAATGTGATTCATCACTTAAACATAATTAAGGACAAAAACCATATGATCATCTTAATAGACGCAGAAAAGACCTTCAATAAAATCCAGCACCCATTTATGCTCAAAACTCTAGAGAAAATAAGGGTCAAGTGAATTTATCTTAACTTTGTAAATACCATATATGCCAAACCCTCAGCTACTATATAAAACTAAATGGAGAAAAGTTGAAAGCATTTTCTCCAAACTCAGGAACAAGACAAGGCTGCCCACTCTCACCACTTTTATTCAATATAGTCCTCAAGACCTTGGCAGGAGCAATCAGACAAGAGGAGGAAATCAAAGGGATAAGAATAGAAAGAGAGGAAGTCAAACTATCCCTTTTTTCTGATGACATATTCTTTTTTTTCAGGGCTGAGGACCAAACTTGGGGCCTTGCGCATGCTAGGCAAGTGCTCTGCCACTGAGCTAAATCCCCAATACCTGATGACATGTTCTTATATCTGGAAGATTAAAAAAACTACACCAGAGAACTGCTAGAGCTAATAAACAGATTTGGCAAAGTAGCAAGTTTCAAAATCAACATCAATAAGTCAATAGCTTTCCTATACATTAACAATATAAGGGCAGAAGAAGAAATTAGGAAATTGGTCCCATTCACAATGTCCTCTAAAAGAATAAAATACTTGGGAATTAATCTAACAAGAGAAGTAAAAGACCTCTACAAGGAAATTATTGAACACTGAAGAAAGAAATTGAAGAATCTCTGAGAAGATGGAGATGTTCCATGCTCTTGGTTAGGCAGAATTAAAATAATTAAAATGGCCAGTCTGCCAAAAGCACTATACAGATTCAATGCAATCCCCATCAAGATTCCAATGTCATTCTTTGCAGATATAGAAAAATCCATTCCTAAATTCATTTGGAACAATAAAAAAACCCCAGAAGAGTCAAAACATTACTAAGAAAGACAAAACAGGTGGTTTTGAATACCAGATCTAAAATTATACTATAGAGATGTGGTAACAAAAAATAACATGGCACTGGTATCAAAATAGGAATGAAGACCAATGTAATAGAATATAAGACTCTGAGACAAAGCCATAAATCCTTAAACATCTGATCTTTGACAAAGGGTGTCAAAAATATAACGTGGAGGAGAGAAAGCCTATTCAGGAAATAGTGCTGGACAAACCAGACAGCCACCCGCAGAAATTTGAAATTAGATCCTTATATCTCACCTTGCACAAAAATCAAATCTAAATGGATCAAGGAATCAGGGATTAAACCAGCTACCATACAACTGCTAGAAGAAAAATTAGGACCAACATTCCAGCATTATGGGAGTTGGCAATGTCTTCCTCAACAAGACTCCTAAAGTGAAAGAATTACAGTCAAAAATCAATGAGTGGGATTCCATTAAACTAAAAAGTTTCTGTACAGCCAAGGAAATAGTCAAAATAGTCAAGAGACAACCTACAGAATGGGAGAGAATCATGGCCTATGATCCCTCTGACAGGGGACTAATATCCAAAATTTACAAAGAACTCAAAAAACTCAATAACAAAAACACAAAGCATCCAATCAATCAATGGGCCAGAGAGCTAAATAGAAACTTCTCAACAGAGGACATTGAGCAAGCCAATGAATACATGAGAAAGTGATCTAAATCACTGGCAGTCAAAGAAATGCCAATCAAAACTACCTTAAGCTTTCACCTCACTCCAGTCAAACCGGCAAAGATGAAGAATACAAACAATAACAAATGCTGGAGGGTTGTGGGGAGATCGGAACACTGGTACATTGTTGGTGCAATTTCAGACTGGTGCAGCTGCTTGGAAAGCAATGTGGAGACTCCTCAAAAAACCAGGGTTGGGTCTGCAGTATGACCCAGTTATCCCTCTTCTGTGTATTTTCCCAGAGGAGTTAGAATCAGCATATTACAGTGACACAGCAAAATCCATGTTCATAGCAGCTCAATTTACAACAGCTAAATTGTGGAACCAACCCAGATGCCCCTCACTGGATGAATGGATCCAATAGCTCTGGTATATATATATACACACAATAGAGTTCTACTTGGCTATTAGAAACGATGATATTGCATCCGTTGAAGGTAAATGGATGGCAAAATCATGCTGAACAAAGTTAACCAAACCCAGAGAGTCAAGGGCTGAATGTTTTCCCTCATTTGTGGTGGCGGAGCTGAACCCAGGCTTGGGGGAAAGGTAGATGAACTCATGGATTAGAACCATAGAACAAAAATGCAATATGTTAATATTTATGATATACAGTTGCAAGATATTGTATAATGTTGTTACCTCAGACCTCCATCCCTGAGGCGCGGGTGGGACAATCCACTGCATTGTCCCCCGGGGGGCCCGATCAGGAGGAGGATGAGTGCGGATCAGGAGGAGGATGAGTGCCGACGGCCAAACCCCGGACCCTCCTAGCTGGGGCCCCTTCCATCTCGGCCAGGGAATCGAGTCAACCACACGCAGAGGATGGCAGCCCAGAATCCGTTTATTACCAAGGCACACAGGTTTTTATAGGGAGGGGAGAGAGCCAAGGAACCAATAATCCTTCTAAGGGCGTTGCCAGGGGTTATGCACATTTCCAGTACAGACAAAAGTTAGGAACATTCTGTGGTCAATACATTCTTACCCACCCTGTTTTACCTTTGCATGACAATAGCAAGCTCAACAAAGCACAATCCAGCCCTAACGGGGCCCATGCAAACAGTAATATGATCACTCCAGGGCAGCTGATGAAATGGAGTGAAGGTCAGACCCCAACAGTATAAGATATATGAACAAGCCATAGTGCATGCCTCTACAAAAACATAAATGTTTAATCCTATTGTCAAATATATCAAAAAATAGCAAGGGATGATAGGAAAGGAGGAGAAGGGGAAACATTAGAACTGAAATAAAGCAGGCATTTATGTCACTGTATATACTATAGTCGTGTATATTAAAAATCTTCTTCATACATATTAGAATTATGCCACTATACTTAGGTTTTTTAGGAAAAATATAAGACCCAGAAGAAAGGCAAGGGATCAGAGGACAGAAGGAGGAAGGTAGAGGGGTGTGGTGGGGAGTATATTGAACAAACTGTATTGCTATATTGTGTTCATCTAGGAATACGTGACAATAAATCCCATCATTATGTACAACTATAATGCACTAGTGAAAAAAATAAGTTTAAAAATAAAGTCTTCACATTCATATTGTTGTCTAGCTTAATAAAAATTTATATACTTAAAAAAAGAAACTTAGCAGAAGTATCTAAAATATGCCAGTTTTTCAAGACTAAAGAGGAAAAGGTTGAATTTCAATACCCAATGAAGAAGAGGGACCTGTTAGGAACACATTCCTTTTTGAGCTGAGACACCTTGATGTGTACACCTGAAGTATCATCAAGGCACTCCAGAAGTAAATCTTAAAAGTAATACACCCTGGGGGGGGCTCTTGGGGGTAAATCTAATTTTCAGAATATATATATATATATAATTTCATTAGAAGCTTGTTTGATTGTTCAATAAATAAATTTCTGAAAAAAAATTGTCAAAAAAAGTAATACAACCTGGGGCTGTATTGGTGGCTTAGCCATTAGATCACTTGCCTGGCACATCGGAGGACCTGGGTTCAAACCCCAGCATCACATACAGAACTAAGTCCTGGAGAAACAAAGTCCAGATAAAATACTAAATTAAAAACCTGATTCTCCACTCCACCTCCCCCTGCCTTTCTCTCAATCTCTCTCTTTAAAACAAAAAAAAGTAATACAACCTTAATACACTACAAATCTGTCATGTCATCTCCGGGCCTTATGTGATTAAAACTGTCTTCTCCCAGTCTTGGTGGAGAAATGAGTAAATTTATTAGTAAATAGATTAAAGGAACCATAATGGAGAATCCAGAAACAGACCACCATATAAGCAATCACCTGCTTTTCAACAAAAGCAGTCAGTGAAACGTAAGAGAAAAAATGGTCCTTTCAATACATGGTCTGGACTAGTGGGATTTTCATACAGAAAAACTAAATTATAATGAATCACAGATTTACATAAGAAATGTTAATAAAGATTCAAGCAAAAAGTATCTTTATGGTAATCAAATGTATCTGAAAAAGGAAAAATTCAGTCCATTAAAGAAAAAATTGATAAATTGAACTTCATTAAAGTAAAAACTTGTTTATCAAAAGCTATCATAAAGGTTCACAGGAACATTTGCTGGCAGAGAAGAGTAAGGGAACTGTTTTATATCTTGACTATGCTGTAGTTATACATTAACTAGATTAACTAGTTAGCATTAACTAGATTAATTCTCAATTTCTCTGTCAGCAAAACCCTGGCTGTGCTCAAGGAAGAAAGTTTTATTCAGCATGTATCACTCTCTGGGCCTTAGAGTTTCCTTCTTTTAGGAAGGAAATAGAATATCAATGTCTTCATTAGTCACTGAGAAGATAGAATGCTTAGAACAATAGCAGTTTTGGAAGTATCCAAAACTCCTAAAGTTTCTGAAAATCTGGTGCATGAAGAAAGGAACAATCCAATAATGATGGGTGTGTTTTGTGCAGGCCTAGGCTTTCCCAATCAGGAAAGCCCCAGTCCTACCATGGGGCCTGCAATTCTCCTCTCAGACCACCATGGCTCTTTCTTCTCCAGTTGTCTCTCTCACCAACTAGGTCTGCACTGGGTGTCCAAGTATGCACAGCAGATATCACATGAGTCAGCTCTTTCCCATGTGTGTGTCACCACATTTGAGACAATGGCTCTGAAGCTGTGAAGACCTGCTGAGCCTACCTACACCACCAAATTCATGGTTGTTTAATGAATACATAAAATTTCCATCATTACAGTCCTCCATACAATTTGTTGTTGTTGATGATGTACTGGGAATTAATCCCAGGGGCACTTTACTACTAAGTTACATCACCAGTCAGTCTTTTTTATTTTTATTTTTTTTTATACAGGGTTTCTCTGAGTCACTGTACTACCATTTCTCTCATTTCCACATTTCTGGATGCTACCATTGCTGCCTGTAGGGCAGGCCTAAAATGACTGTAGTTAGTTTCCCTCACTGAGGCTTCTGGTAGGCTCTGTTTTCAGTGTGTAGCCAAGATCATAAACATTCTAAATCAGTGTATGTAATCAAAATCATGCACCCACTAATGTGACCTGCTGTCAATGTGCCTTCTTTGTCTGACCTGCATATGAAAAAAGACCTATGGAAATGGCTCGGTGAAGCTAAATGGAACTGACTGGTAACTGGATCTGGGCTGACTAGTGACTATTTCCACTCCAAATAAAGAATGTCTACTATGCCAACTGCATCTTGCATCTTCTTCCACCCACTAGGATCCTGAATCTGTTACCCAGGGTCTGAGCCTCCACCCAAAACTGCCCCTTGAGCCTGCCATGTACATTGTCTCTGCTGGATCATATATGGTCTTAGGAGATCTCTGGCCATCTTACAAACTGAATGAGATTCACTATGGGAGAGCACTTTCATCCCATATCCAGATAGAGTGAAGGATGGAGAAGAACCCTAGGGTGGCTCCATAGGGTTCTCACTACAACAGAGTGCACGGACCAAGTCATAGTTCCAAGAGTGGAGTTTGAGGAAGGGAAATAGGGTAGTAGTGGCTCATGCCCTGGGTTTGCTGGCTCTGGACCTGCTAAGACCTCTTCAGGCATGACATAGCTCTAGATTCCTCAAATAGATGATTAGAGGATTCTCAAGTTACATGAATGAGTGGAGTGTTGGAAAAGGGATTTACACATGCAGTATACTATAATTTAATGCTGAATGTCTTTCAAAGGTCCATGTGTTAAATGCTTTGTCCCCAGAGTGATATTATATGATAGGATATATTATATTATATATTATATTATATTATATTTATTATTTTACATTATATTATATGATAGGACTTGTGAGAGACTCTTATGACATTGGTGGGGGGAGGCATTCCTTGAAGGAGATTATGGAACCCTGGCCTCTTCCTTTTTCTCTTTTGTTTCCTGGTCATGAGGTGAGTAATTTGCTCCAATGTGTGCTCCCCACTGTTACCATTCAGCATCTTCACCATAGGCCCAAAGAAGTAAGTCCACATTGTCTTGAATTGGAATATCTAGAAAGGTGAGCTAAATTGACCTTTGCTCTAATGAGTTAATTATCTCAGACATTTCATTATAGTGATACAAAATACAGCAGACAATGCACAGCAGAATGAAATTAGCCTCTTATCTCATACCATAAAACATAATACCTGACAATGTAAAAATGCTAGAATAAAACAGGAGGAAATCTCCATGATGTTAACCTGGGTGATGATTTTCTGAATATGGCCCCAAAAGCACAGACAAGGAGCTGGAGTGGTAGCTTTGCAGTTATCATGCTTGCCTGGTATGCGCAAGGATGGGGGTTCAAATCCCAGTACTGCATACACAGCAAAGTGTTGGAGCAACGAAAGCCACATGAAAAACTAAACAAAATTAATTCATGCGCTCTCTCTCTCACTGTTCCTCTCTCTTAAAAAAAAAAAAAAAAAGCAAATGGATCTGTATTAAACTAAAAACCTTCAAATCAAAGGAAATAATCAAAAGAGTGAAGAGATAACCTAGGTAATGAAATAAAGTATTTGCAAACTATATATCTGATAAAGCCTTAATATTCAAAATGTATGAGATTTTTCAAATAATCCAATAGCCAGGAAACAATCCAATTTAAAAATAGACAAAGACTCTGAATAGACATTTCTCAAAAGAAGAGATATAAAAGGTCAACAGACACATGGAAACATGATCAACATCTCTTATCATCAGGATAAAGCAAATTAAAACCAAAATGCTATACTACCTCACACTAGTTAGAACAGCCATTATCAAAAAGATGAAAGGTAAGAAGTGTTGGCAAGGGTATGGAGAAAAGGGAAACTTTTTACACTGTTGGGAGAAATGTAAACTGTGGAAATTTATGAAAAACAAGATGATTTTTCCTCAAGAAATTAAAAATATAATTACCATATGAACCAGTAATTCCACTTTGGGTATATATTCAAATTGAAATCCATGTATCAAAGAGATATCTGCATTTTCATGTTCACTGCAGCATTATTCACAATAGCCAAGATGTGTGTAATAACCTGTCTGTTGACAGAAGAATATACAAGAAAATGTGTTGTATATATACACAACAGAACACTATTCAAACCTTAAGAAGAAAATGAAATGAAATCCTATCATTTGTGACAGCATGGATAAGCCTGAAGGATATTATATAAGGTTAAGTAAACCAGGCCAAAAAAGACAAATACTGCATAATGTCACTTGTATTGGAAACTAAAAAAGTTGTAGTCATAGAATCAAAGAATAGAATGGTGATTACCAGACTTTGGGAGACTGACTAACAGTTGTTAGTCAAAGGATACAAAATTTCAGTTAGACAGGAGTAATAACTTTCCAAGCACAGCAAGGCGGTTATAGTTAATAACATATTGTATCCTTGAAAATTGCCAAAAGAGATTTTTACATGTTTTCACCACAAAAACTATTAACAAGTATGTGAAATAACACATATACTAATTTAGCTATTCCACAATGCATACTTATATCAAAGCATTGTGTCAGGCCAGGTTTGGAGGTTCATGCCAGCTTGTGAGGCTGAGACAAGAGGATCACAAGTTCAAAAGCCAGCTTCAGCATCTTAGCAAAGCCCTGAGTAATTTAGCAATACCATGTGTCAAAATAACAAATAAAAAGGGCTGAGGATGCAGCTTAGTACTGGATTCAATCCTCCACTCCAAAAAAAAAAAAAAAAAGAAAGAAAAAAAAGCATAAACATATATGATTTTATTTGTCAATTTAAAAATTATTTTTATAAAACAGGAGGACAAGAAGTAGGGTCAACACTACAGGACATAGGAGTCGGCAGCACCTTCCTCACCAAAACTCTCATGGCTCAAGCAGTAAAGTCAAGAATAAATGAATGGGATGCAATTAAACTAAAAAGTTTTTGCATAGCTAAAGATCTAGTCAAGAGCATCAAGAGAGAACCTACAGAATGGGAGAAAACCTTTGCCTGCTACACCTCCGACAGAGGGCTAATATCCAGAATAGAAAAGGAAATAAAGAAACTAAACACCAAACTCATAAATAATCCAATCAATAAATGGGCTTAAAAGAAATTTCTCACCAGTGGAAGTCCAGAAAGCACGTAAGTATATGAGAAAATGCTCTACATCATTAGCTATAAGGGAGATGCAAATCAAACCTTCAATGAGATACCACCTCACTCCTGTTAGAGTGGCAAAAATTAAAAATTTGAACAACAGATGCTGGAGGGACTGTGGGAAAAGAGGAGCACTGTCACACTGCTGGTGGGACTGCAAACTGGTTCAGCCACTCTGGAAAGCAGTGTGGAGAATCCTTAAATAATTAAGGATGGAACCACCTTATGACCCAGCTATCCCACTCCTGGGTATTTTCCCAAAAGAGTTAGAATCAGCATATTATAGTGATGTGGCTTCATCAATGTTGATAGCAACTCAATTTACTATAACTAGATTATGGAACCAACCCAGATGCCCCTCACTCTACGAGTGGATACAAAAACTTTGGTATATATACTCAATGGAATACTACTTGACCATTAGAGAAGATGATAGTGTGGCTTTTGAGATCAAATGGATGGAGACAGAAAGAATTATGCAAAGTGAAGTATCCCAATCTCAGATACTCAAGGGCCGAATGGTTTCTCTCATCTGTGGAAGCTAGAATACATCGGGAAGTAGTATGTTAGATGGCAAAGCTAATAATCACTTCAAATTGTATGATTTTTTTTGCAACAGGGAGACGATTCCCTAGGATACTTGGAGGCGTAGGCTGGGGGACAAGGTGGGGGGAGGGCTTAGGAAAATCACCTAGGAGACTGGAGGAACCGAATATAGAGGAATCATGTCAGAAGGTGATGTCTGACCTCCACGAGATATCCATTTAACTCAGTGGTTCTGGGAAACAGCAACCTAGGGAACCCAAGCTGGGCATCCATGAAAGGGCATTAGCCCTAGATAACTAAGTATATATTCATTTGTTCTGGAATATTTGATAATGTTTCCCCCTCAATTATAACTATATATCATCTAATAAATAATAATAAAAAAATAGGAGGACAAGTGGAGAACCTGGATTTCTACACCCACTTGGCAGTAATGTGGCAGCAACACTCCCCTTGCCACATTCCTGCTAAGGTGGCAACAGAGGAGGCCAGTTAAAGGGAAGATTTAAGTAAGATCTTGAATCTCATCATTTAATACCCAATCAAAAATCATTCATCATACAAAGAACCAGGAAAATCTGATGTTGAATAACAGACAATAAATAGACTTCAACAGTGAGATAACAAAGATATTAGAATTATATGACAAGAACTTTAAAGCAGCCATTCTAAAGATACTTCCACCGGCAATTGCAAGTAGTGTGAAGCTTTGAAAAATAGAAAGTCCCCAGCCAAATAGAAGACAATGTAACTAAAAGCAAAATTAAAAATTTAGTTGATTATTTTTATTTATTTATTTTGTCTTGGGAATTAAACCCAGAGCCTCAAGCATGCTAGGCACATGCTGTATCTCCAGACCACATACCAGTCCTCAAAATGGAAATTTTAGAAATGAAAAAAAAAATCTCATTTTAGAAACTCACTGTATGGGCTTACAGCAAAAAAAGAAAAATAAAAGGAGACAGATGAAAGAATCAGTGAACTTACATGGAGAATAAAATAATAACAGAAATTATCCAATATGAATGATCAAAAATAGACTGAAAAAAGATTCAGTAGATCTTCAAAGATTAGTGGGAATGTAACAAAATATCTAATGCTCTTATCATTGGAACTCTAGGAGAGGAAAAGAGGGTGGGGCTAAAAATTATAAAGAAATAATGACTGAAATTTCCCCAAATTTTGAAAAGGACATAATCAAAAACTTAAGAAGCTGAGCAAACTCCATCAATGAAAATCCAAAGAAATTCAAGCCAAGATACATTAAAATCAAAATTCTGAAAGCCAAAAACAATGAAAAAAATCTTAAAATCAAAGAGAGAAAAATGACAACCTACCAAAAAGGATAAAGACAATTTGATAAAATGGCACAGAACTATCACACACATTGCATCAATTGTCAATTTCCTGACTTTACACATTCTACATGTTTATGTAACAATTGGGGGACATTGGGTGAAGGGTACACAGGATTTCTAAGTACTATTTTTAAAACTTCTGATGAGTATATAATTATCCCAAAATTTTAAAAACATAAGTGTAGATATTTGTGATAAACATTTTCTAAGCCCTTCTTTACCTAACCAGAATCAATGGAAGGGAATGGAATATTTACTTATGGACATGCAATTGTGAGCATAGTAGTAACACATGAATGGTTCCACTGGCTGCTCCACTCATTCTGTGCTGCTCCTTTAGTTCAGCTGTCTACTCCTTGGCATCAGTAGTCAGGGCCAACTGACTGTGATAGGCAGTATCCATAGCAGCAAAAGGGCAAGAGGCTTGGTCAAGTTCCTAGCAGTCTGTTCCTGGAGAGGGATAACACCCATGCCCCTAATTACAAGGGGAAAAAAATCTTGGAGGCAAGATTATCCAGTGGTTAGTTAGAAGTGTGGCTCTTGAACCAAATAGCCTGGTCATATTCTTGATGCTGCCACCAACATGTGTGTCCCTTTAGACAGGTTGTAACTGCTCTGCATTAGAAATAAAATTATTAAAAATTCTGAGGTGTTGTAAGAAAATCAAACACATGCCCAGAATTGGGTTAGCAAGACAGACTTTACTTCTGTAGAAGGGTGCACTCACAAATGGGATCCAATAATCAAGCACACTTAGGTGGTCATGTCTGCTTATATCTTTGTCCTGATGCAATCCTACCCTTCACTCTGGAGGAGCTCAGAGGTACGATCTGGGTGATTGGCTAATATAAAATTGGGATGGATACAGAAAAAACTAAGGGTGTAATGGGATATCTGATAAGGAGTTTTAAAATGGATTTTCTCTGACTATATCATTCCTGACCTAAATGGCTTCCTTTTATGTATGAACCATAAATTAAGACTACATTCTGAAAATGGACCATTAGACTTACTATTTCTCACATCTATGTCCTTACCCCTTTTATAGACTCATTATAAGAAATGCTTTGGAGGACCTGAAAGACTGGTAATAAGACTTTCTTGAAGAATACTCTAAATTCTACATAGCTCAAAGCCATGGATCTAACAGATTTTAACATCTACCATAGAACCAGCACTGTACTCTGCTAAACATTTTTGTGTTGTGCTTTGTTTTGTTTCAAATTCCTCTTTCATCAGCCTCACTTTAGCTGCATTCTTCAGATATGGATTGAGATTCAATGACCTTTTCGGGAACTCACACTCAGAAAGTGGCATAGCTGGGGAGATGCACAAGTCCTGCCCTTTTTTCCTACTGGGACATCTTAGAACAGAGCCTCCCTGCTTCCATCTGTCAGGTTCAGAGCTTCCCAGAGCAAACCTGCCTAATCAAACTAAGGTCACACCTTGATTGTGTACCTCAATTCCAAACAGCCACGTTTGAGTGGAATCCCTCACTATTTCCTTGGAGGAAATGAAGACAGTGTCAGGGATGTACGGATTTGTACTACAGTAGTGGCCTTGATAGGGGAGATTTTTAATACTTCACAAGAAAATCTTCAAGAATTGAGAACCAGGAACAATCATTTTTGCACATCATGAATGGCCATGCTTCCTTCTCTCAGGGCTTGTGGGTTTATTTACCTGTGGACTTCTTTGTGCTGAAAACTGGAATCATTCCTATAAACATTAGTCTCCTGTAACTATTTTTACTGCTGTTTAAAATTATGATTTTTATTTCCATTTTCACATCTTAATTCATTCCACAACTTTTAATCTAAAGGCCTATAATTGCCTCAACTACAGAAGAGAAGTCCTAGCACTAGCATTCTGGAAAAAATAATATGTTTATTTGTATCATGTTCTTTCTTCTTGCTATTTCTTTCAATTAAAAATAAAATATCATTAAAAAGAAGTTTTAAATAAACAGAATCATGACCTCATAGTAACATGAATATATTAATTGTATATATTCTCCTCAATCATTATCCATTTGTCTGAATATTTATTTAAATAATCATGAGCAAATTTTGAACACTATTTTAGTATATACTTGATGTCATTTAAGTGTAAATGTTACATTTAAATTTTTCTCATGATTTCCAAATCATGGTTTTAAATGGCTTGTATACCGACAAGTTGGATATATCAAATTTACATAGTTTTGTTGTTGTTATTGTTATTGTTGCTGTTTTGTTTGTTTGTTTTGTTTTGTTTGTCTCAGCAGAGTGGCTTTAAAACTTACAGTACTTAATTCCCATTTCTGGTTTACATCCTAGGGGCTTCTACTGACATAAAGTATGCCTCTGGAAAAATTGCCATGTGTTATGAATTGAATGACAGATATCCCCCAAAAGTTCTATGTATAAGACCATACAAAGTTGCAGAGGTAAAATGATTGGGTTATGAGTTCCATAACCCAATCTGTGATTTGATAGGAATTAACTGGCAACTGAAGGCAGGTGTGTGGATGGCAAGGTGGGCCAATTGGGGGCATGTCTTTGGGGTATATATTTTGTATACAGCATGCAGTCTCTTGCTCTAGTTCCTGACAATGCCTTAAGCTGCTTCCCTCTGCAAAACACTCTTATGCCGTAACATTCTGCCTCACCTCAAGTCCCAAGAAATGGAGCCAGTCATCTATGAAACCACGAATCCCAAAATAAATTTTGTCTCCTGAAATTGTTCTTATCAGGTTATTTAGTCAGAGCAGTGAAAAACCTGACTTAAACACCATCCCAGGCATATTATTTGATTCTCTGTGTAACCTCAGGAAAAAAAAATTGTCCCAAAGGTACTTTTCAGTGGAAGCATAATTTATCCCTCCTCTGTACTCTTTTCAGAGACTCCCATCAAGGAACAAGTCAGGGCCAGGGGATGATGCAATAGCTACATTTGTACATGGGTCAAGACATTGAACCCTAACCCTATAATAGCCTGTCAGCCATATGCTACCTGCAAATAAGTCCCCTCTGCCTCAAACTTGAGCCAGGGAGTACAGGCTAATTCTTTTAGGGTCCTTCTTTATTCCTCTTTAAAATCCTTTCATATTTCCTCTTTTAAGGGTTTCCTTCTGTCACTTTAAGAGTTAATCTTCTGTGTTCTTACCTATTTTTATCAGCACTCTCTTTTCTTCACTCCTTTGAGCACATTTCATATCTTTTCTTATTTCCTTCATATTTTTCTTCCCTCACCACATTGTTCTCAACAGCTCTATTTTGAAAGTTCACTGCATTTTTGTTTTACACACTGTTCTTAGTTATTTGACATTTTTTTCATCCTCAAGACTCTAAAAATACATCCACTGTCATTGTTTTTCTTCTAATTTTCCAAGTTTTTCTGCTTCTTTCTTTTCCTAGAGGCATTAGAGTATAGCGGCTTAGAGTGCTGGCTCTGGAGCCAGTTCCTAGGGTTCAAACTCACCTCTGGGCCACTAGGCAGGTATAGGACCCTGGATAAGTTACCTAACATTTACCTCAGCTTATATCAGTGTATTCTAAAATTTAAACTTATGGCTTGATTTAATCACTTATGGTAGGATATGCCAACACACAAATGAAGAAAGAAGTCTATGTTCTTCTTGAAACAGGAAGCAGGGCACAGCATACAGTGTCACTAGGAAAAGCACCAAGGACAGTCAGGAGGAAGTGTTGGGAACATGAGGCTCAGCTGGCTTGTAGAAGAATTGGTGGTAAACAACTCTAAGAGGTCCAGCTGGCTTGTAATTAGCAAATTGCCTGACCGCATGACTAAGCTATTCGGCCACTCATTTGTTACAATTGGAGAAAGGTGTTTGCATTGTACCCTATTGGTTGCTCTAATGGATAAATAGAGTAGCAGCTAGTCAGGTAGAGCGAGCGGCCCAAGAAGGAAGTAGCCAAAGAAGCAGCCAGAGAAGAAGCAGCCAAAGAAGCAGCAGTAGCCAGAGAAAAGCAAGAAAGCAAGCAGCCGTGTCCTGAAGGGAGAAAGCAGAGAAGATGCATAGAACCGGAGAGATCAGCAGAGACGTCAGATCAGCAGCGGTAGAAGATGCAGGTCCCGTGTTCCAGCTGCTGGCGTTCGCCCCCTTGTTCCCGGCTCCCCAACCCTTCCTAACTCAGCCCCTCGGAGGACGGCCCAGCGTCGGGTCGTTCTGCCCGTTCCTTGCTCTGGAGGGCAGCGGGGAGCGACTCCTTTCCCCATCCCTGCCCTAACTTGGCCCCTCGGAGGATGGCTCAGGCTTGCTCGGTCATTCTGCCCGTTCCTCGCTCTGGAGTGCAGTGGGGAGCGACTCCTCGCCCCATCCCTGCCCTAACTCGGTCCCTCGGAGGACGGCTTGCTAGGTCGTTCTGCCCGCTCCTCGCACAGGAACGCTGCGGGGAGCGACTCCTCTTCCCCCCGTCCCCAGCCCTGTCCTGCCGGTGCCCGGTTCCCAGTGTCCTGCTGGCCCCCCGGGGAATGGCTAAGGTTCACCAAGGCCGTTCCACCCGCTCCCCGCTCCAGAACCCAGGGGGGAGTGACAGGAAGAAGGGGCAAGGGGAAACCCTGGGCCAGAGCTTTATGTTTCCTTCAGGAAAAATCAAGCAGCACAGGGTAAACAGCTCAGGGTAACTGGCAAGTGTGAATAATTCTGGTGGGATTTGAGGCATAGGGACTGTCCCTAGTTGTCTGATCACTGACCCTGATTGATTTAATGCAGGTGAAATTTTAGTTTGGTTCATGAAAGTTTGATTTAAGACATGGTTGAGGGTGCAGGCTCTGGCTTGGTTAGTTGGCATAGAAAACGTGCTCCTTTGGCACTGAGTGCCTACATTATAAACCAGGAGAGATCTTGAATAAATAAGCTTATGCTCCACCTCAAATCCCTACAAAAAAAAAAGAACAGTCTAATCCCAAAGCCAGCGAAAAACAGGAAATAATCAAGATCAGAGCTGAAACCAATGAAATTGAGAACAAAAAAGGAACAAAAAGAATAAATGAAACAAAGAGCTTGTTCTTTAAAAAATAAATAAATAAAATTGACAGACCTCTAGTTAATCTCACTAAAAGAAAGAAAGAATTGAAGAACATCACCAAGATCACTGAGAATCACAACCTCTGGGACAGGAGTCCCCTGTATTTCTCCATGGATAGCAAAGAAATAAACTTTCTTTTTCCTTTTTCTCAAAACCATGTCCTGATTATTGGATTGGCATTGGAGACAAGGACTGAGTTTTCATTAACAAATTTGGCACCCCAGATGGGACCTAAGAGCAGCCCCTGCTTCAGGTTTCTTGGGAAGGCCTGGTTCTCTAAGCAACCCTACTTCCACACTGAGGATGTAAGGCAATCTTTTTGAGAGCCAACTGCTGGAGAGTTAGAAGAGGGTAAGTTTGCCTCAGGTCAAACCAGAAGACCTATTCCTGTCGATAAAGGGAGGGACTGAGGGATTGTACCAGCAGCTGCTGAAGTACCTTTTGCTTCAGGGAACTCCACCTTCTCTCCCTGTAGATTACTCCATTTTGGTCAACTTTGTAAAAAAAGGATACTGAATACAGTATCCTTGGGCATCTGGTAACCCCCCTGGTGTACACGCTGAGATCCTTGATTCCACACATCTGGTTCCTCTTTCATGGGAACATCCGGTCCCTCTTTGAGGGGACATTTGTGGTGCAATTAGTGTAGGAGTCATGGTTTAGTGGGACTAGAGAACCTAAGGCTATTTACTTCTGTTTGGTCTATTCTAGGTTCTCATATGTTTGTTGGTCTTGAATTCGGGAATTCCCTCTGGTTGTCTGTCTGAGTTTTGTTTGTATCTGTTACTGCCTCTTTTAAGACATTGGCAATGATGTGTTGATCCTATAGGTAATTTCTTGGGAAAGATCTTTGCTGGACTGCTTTAAAGGTTCCCATCTGTTGGCCATGGATTTGGAGATCTTTTCTGGTCATCTACCTCTGTATTTCTTTTTTGTACAATCTTGCAGCTGGAGTTGGTCTGTCTAAAGTAATTAAAGTGGAAGAAAGGGTCACCTATAAGTATAAGCCAATCTAAGAAAAACATGATGTTTTACTCTAATGATCTAGTCTTTGAATGGCTTTCTGAATTATTATATACTCTTCAGTTGGAGTTGGTCTGTCACAGATAAAGAAAGTGAAAGAAATTCTGCATGTGCAATGTGTTCTAAAGGTTCCCATCTGTCAGTCATGATTTCAGGAATCCTCTCTAGTTGCCCATCTCTGTTTTTTGTTTTGTTTTTTCTTTTTTGTTTGTTTGTTTGTATCTGTCACTGGCCCTTTAAGACATGTGCCATTCTCTGTTGATCTTACCTGTGGTCTCTTGGGAAGAAAGAGCTGGCTGAATGGTCCAACTATAGTTATAAGCCTGTCTATGAAAAAGATGTTTTACTGTGATGCAATCTAATATTTGAGTGGCTTTTCTGGGCTATTAAACAATTTTAAAGTGATAAAATGTATGGAAGAGTTCTGTATATACAGGCATTTATGCAGTTGCATGGTAGAGTCTGGACAGTCAGAAACTAAGTTAAGTATGCAAAAAGACACTACCTTTAGGGCTGGAGCAGTGGCTCAGTGGTTATGGCACTTGTCCGGCATGTGCAAGTACACAGGTTCAAACCCCAGCACACAAGTACACAACTAAGTGTCAGAGCAACAAAAACCACGTGAAAGACTCAATTTAAAAAATTGATTTTCTCTCTCTCTCATACACACTATCCTTCTCTCTTAAAAAAAAAAAAGACACTACCTTTGATGTTCAAGGATAGTAGGAAACCAGAAGAAAGGGTTAAAAACAGATTTAAAGATCCTTTTAACTCAGTGCTGGAAGTCCAAGCATTGTTTCTCAGCTTGGCCCCAGGCAGCTACAGATCATTGACTGTGGGTCTGGGACACCAGTCCTAGGCTGGAAAAGAAAATCCAAAGGAAGTTGCCTGAGCTATAGAAAAATGGACAAAAGGAATCTGGATTTTGTCCTGCTTTCTGGCCCCTTTTGCCCATAGGGGATGTGGAGGCTGCTGGCCACAAGAGACATGACAGTAGATACCAGAACTATTAGTTTATGGCCTGAGGATGGAAATGGTCTCTCTTTTTAAGATCTGAGAGGACACCCCATTTGGCCAGGGGATATTTGTCACTAAGATAGAGCAATTCTTGCTATGACAGTGTCACATCAAACTAAGTGCATAGAGAGACTTGCAGCATAAACAACTTTACCCAGAAAAAAAAAAAAAAACAGAACTGAAACCAACCTGTTTTATGGTGGCAGCCTCTACAAAGGAATCTTCACAGAAGCCTAAAGAAAAGGGTGGAAACTGCCTTCTCTATTGAATATCATATGCCTAATACAAGAAAAATGCCCAAAAGGAGCCTCTGGATACAATTGACAGTGAGGAACCCACTTAAATTTGATGGTGTTGTAATAATAAGGGAGGGGTGTCAAGCTCAAAAATATCCTCTGCTCTAACCCTTAAATGCCACCTGGGAGAAAAAAGATTAAGGCACAGTTTGTATATGCCACATTATCTGACACTATGAATTTAAGAAAGGGTCTGAAACTAGAAAAGATGTAAGAAAGTTATAGGTACGGAAATATATTTTGGTACAGAAGATTAGAAGGTAAAAGAAATATTTCTGGATGAGAAAGTATTTTGTATGGTAAAATAATATTCTTATGTGGAAGTCCAGGATGAAAGAGTGGACAAAGCTAAGGATGTAAACAAGAATGTCTAAGTTGTAAAACCTTTGTGGGAAGTAAATCTCAAAGACTTCATGTATATGATTAATAAATTGGCTGTAATAAGTAGTCAGGAAAAGTTGTTCAAGCATTTTTTGTTTTATTTTGTTTTTCCTGAGGTGTTCCTTTAATATGCTAATTCTCTATGTTTAGAAACAGCAAGGACTCCTTAAAATTTTCATCTGCTCTTATCTACTAAAATAATTTCTATGTCTGTTAGGTTTTATTACTTACAGAAATTAAGTTTTAAAGGGATTAGGATTTGTACCTGTTTTAAAGTCTTTTAAATGATTATTTTCAAAGTGGTTAAATTTTTAAAAACTCCTATTTAAATTAAAGCAATAGAGTTGACAATAAATGTGTGTGATTAGATATACGTATACATCTGAGAACTATGTATCTGTGAGCTTTGTTTAAGTGTTATGTAAAAGTTTGTGAAATGAAAGTTTATGTAAGTTTACCAGCAAGATAACCAATTTGCTTTTTGCCATTTGAAGGATGTGTCTCATATCTGTTTGCCTTGACAGGTATATTTCTGATCATTGACACTGTTTCCTGAATGTATATGAGATTTAAGTCTATCCTGTGATTTTTTTGTTAGTACTGCTAAACTTTGCAAACCTGTAATTATATATGAATTCTGAATTTTATTTTTAAAGTTAAACCTAGTTATTGTAAGGACATCTGTGTGGTTGTGATGCTGACCATTACTGGCTTCTTTGTATATTAGATGTATTCATGTTCTTCTAACATGTAAATCTGTTAAAATGTAAAACTTAGAAGAACACTTCACTGAGGTGGTTTTCCTCAAACTAAAATAGCAATAGTCTCAGATTTATATAGAAATAGCAATTAATCGGGGTTTTATTTACGTCATTTAATGTTCTCTACATGGAAAAAGGCAACCTATTATCAATAAGATACACACAGAATTTTGTGTTACTTTTTATCCTGGGATGGAAATTCAAATGTATTTTTTAAAGATAATATGGAGAGCCTATTCTGTTTAAAGGCTGACATTGTGAAACATGGATGCGTGTTGCCTCTTTTCCAAAAAAGAAAGTTAAAAACTCTCTTAGCTTTTATTTGATTTATGTTTCCAAAGTAGTGTTGTATTGTTTTAGATATAATGTTGCTTTAATTGCCAAGACCACCTGACCTGAGATAAGGAACTGCTTCTCACTTAACTCCATGTAAGACTGGCTCCAAAAT